>JAQOOD010000026.1:403404-551614 GCA_029633175.1 Citrus glauca
GCGCCAAGTTCGTCCTACAGAAAAATGCCCAAAAAAAGGGGCATGCTATAGCCTTGGGGCGTGGGGCTGGCAAACTTCGTCTGCCGGACTCGGAATGGGTCGAGACATTTCCCACCCCCTCCCCATGAGAAAAATAAGCCACGGGCACAGCCGCGCCCAAAAAAGAGCAACCGAACCCCTTGGCGAAAAGTTCGTCCTGCGGAAAAATGCCCAAAAAGGGGGTGGGCTATAGCCTTGGGGCGTGGGGCCGGCGAACTTCGTCCGCCGGACTCGGAATGGGCCGAGGCCTTGCCTACCCCCTCCCCGCGACAAAAATAGGCCGCGGTTACTGCCGCGCCCAAAAAAGTGCAGCCAAACCCCCTGGCGCCAAGTTCGTCGTGCGGAAAAATGCGCAAAATAGGGGTGTGCTACAGCCTCTGGGCGTGGGGCCGGCGCACTTCGTCCGCCGGAATCGAAATGGGCCGAGGCTTTGCCGACCCCCCTCCCCGCGACAAAAACAGGGCGCGGAATCAGCCGCGCCCAAAAAAGAGCAGCCAAACCCCTTGGCGCCAAGTTCGTCCTGCGGAAAAATGCGCAAAAAGGGGGTGGGCTATAGCCTTGGGGCGTGGGGCTGGCGAACTTCGTCCACTAGACTCGGAATGGGCCAAGACTTTTGCCACCCCGCCTCCCCGCGACAAAAATAGGCCGAGGGCACAGCCGCGCCCAAGAAAGAGCACCCGAACCCCTTGGCGAAAAGTTCGTCCTGCGGAGAAATGCCCAAAAAGGGGGTGGGCTATAGCCTTGGGGCGTGGGGATGGCGAACTTCGTCCACCGGACTTGGAATGGGCCGAGACTTTTCCCACCCCCTCCTGCGACAAAAATAGGCCGAGGGCACAGCCACGCCCAATAAAGAGCAGCCGAACCCCTCGACGCCAAGTTCATCCTGCGGAAAAATGCCCAAAAAGGGATGGGCTATAGCCTTGGGGCGTGGGGCCGGCGCACTTCGTCCGCCGGTCTCGGAATGGGCCGATGCTTTCCCTACCCCCGCCCCGCGACAAAAATAGGCCGCGGGCACAGCCGCGCCCAAAAAAGAGCTGCCGAAACCCTTGGCGCCAAGTTCGTCCTGTGGAAAAATGCACAAAAAAGGAGTGTGCTATAGCCTTTGGGCGTGGGGCCGGCGAACTTCGTCCGCCATCCTCGGAATGGCCGAGACTTGGGCCACCCCCTCCCCACAACAAAAATAGGCCACGGGCACAGCCGCGCCCAAAAAAAAGCAGCCGAACCCCTTGGCGCCACGTTCGTCCTGTGGAAAAATGCCCAAAAAAGGGGTGGGCTATAGCTTTGGGGCGTGGGGCGGGCAATCTTCGTCTGCCGGACTCGGAATGCGCCGAGACTTTGCCCACCCCCTCCCCGCGACAGAAATAAGCCGCGGACACAGCCGCGCCCGAAAAAGAGCAGCTGAACCCCTTGGCGCCAAGTTCGTCCTGCGGAAAAATGCCCAAAAAAGTGGTGTGCTATAGCCTTGGGGCATGGGGCTGGCGAACTTCGTCCGCCGGACTCGGAATGGGCCGAGACTTTTCCCACTCCCTCCCAGCAACAAAAATAGGCCGCAGGCATAGCCGGGCCCAGAAAAGAGCAGTCGAACCCCTTGGCGCCAAGTTCGTCCTGCGAAAAAATGCCACAAAAAAGGGGTGTGCCATAGCCTTTGGGCGTGGCGCGGGCGAACTACGTCCGCCGGACTCAGAATGGGCCGAGGCTTTGACCACCCCCTCCCCGCGACAAAAATAGGCCGCGGGCACAGCCGCGCCCAAAAAAGAGCAGCCGAACCCCTTGGCGCAGAGTTCGTCCTGCGGAAAAATGCCCAAAAAAGTGGTGTGCTATAGCCTTGGGGCGTGGGGCTGGCGAACTTCGTCCGCCGGACTCGGAATGGGCCGAGACATTTCCCACCCCCTCTCCGTGAGAAAAATAAGCCACGGGCACAGCCGCGCCCAAAAAAGAGCATCCGAACCCCTTGGCGCCAAGTTCGTCATGCGGAAAAATGCACAAAAAGGGGGTGGGCTATAGCCTTGGGGTGTGGGGCTGGCGTACTTCGTCTGCCTTCCTCGGAATGGGCTGAGACTTTGCCCACCCCCTCCCCGCAACAAAAATAGGCCACGGGCACAGCCGCACCCGAAAAAGAGCAGCCGAACCCCTTGGCGCCAAGTTCGTGCTGCGGAAAAATGCCCAAAAAAGGGGTGTGCTATAGCCTTTGGGCATGGGGCTGGCGAACCTCGTCCGCCGGACTCGGAATGGGCCAAGACTTTTCCCACCCCCTCCCCGCGACAAAAATAGGCCGCGGGCACCGCCGCGCCCAAAAAAGAGCAGCCGATCCCCTTGGCACCAAGTTCGTCCTGCGGAAAAATGCCCAAAAAAGGGGTGTGCTATAGCCTTGGGGCGTGGGGCGGGCGAACTTCGTCCGCCGGACTCGGAATGGGCAGAGACTTTTCCCAACCCCCCCTCCCGCGACAAAAATAGGCCACGGGCACAGCCGCGACCAAAAAAGAGCTGCCAAACCCCTTGGCGCCAAGTTCGTCCAGCGGAAAAATGCCCAAAGAAGGGGTATGCTATAGCCTTGGGGCGTGGGGCGGGCGAACTTCGTCCGCCGGAAACGGAATGGGCCAAGACTTTGCACACCCCCTACCTGTGGCAAAAATAGGCCGTGGGCACAGCCGCGCCCAAAAAAGAGCAGCCGAAACCCTTGGCGCCAAGTTCGTCCTGCGGAAAAATGCCCAAAGAAGGGGTGTGCTATAGCCTTGGGGCGTGGGGCGGGCGCACTTCGTCCGCCGGAAACGGAATGGGCCGAGACTTTGCACACCCCCTCCCTGCGGCAAAAAAAGGCCGTCGGCTCAGCCGCGCCCAAAAAAGAGCTGCCGAACCCCTTGGCGCCAAGTTCGTCCTGCGGAAAAATGCCCAAAAAAGGGGTGTGCTATAGCTTTGGGGCGTGGGGCGGGCGAACTTCGTCCGCCGGACGCCGAGATTTTTCCCAACCCCCCCCCCGGAAAAAACAAATGCGCCGCGGGCACAGCCGCGCCCAAAAAAGAGCAGCTGAACCCCTTGGCGCCAAGTTCGTCCTGCGGAAAAATGCCCAAAAAAGGGGTATGCTATAGCCTCGGGGCGTGGGGCGGGCGAACTTCGTCCGCCGGACTCGAAATGGGCCGAGACTTTGCCCACCCCCTCCCCATGACAAAAATACGCTGCGGCCACATCCGCACCCAAAAAAGAGCAGCCGAACCCCTTGGCGCCAAGTTCGTCCTGCGGAAAAATGCCCAAAAAATGGGTGTGCTATAGCCTTTGGGCGTGGGGCCGGCAAAGTTCGTCCGCCTTCCTCGGAATGGGCCGAGAATTTGCCCACCCCCTCCCCGTTCGAAAAATAGGCCGCGGGCACTGGCGCGCCCAAAAAAGAGCAGCCGAACCCCTTGGCGCCAAGTTCGTCCTGCGGCAAAATGCCCAAAAAACGGGTGTGCTATAGCCTTTGGCCGTGGGGCTGGCGAACTTCGTCCGCCGGACTCAGAATGGACCGAGACTTTGCCCACCCCCTCCCCGCGATAAAAATAGGCCGCGGGCACAGCCGCGCCCAAAAAAGAGCAGCCGAACCCCTTGGCGCCGAGTTCGTCCTGCGGCAAAATGCCGAAAAAATGGGTGTGCTATAGCCTTTGGGCGTGGGGCCGGCAAAGTTCGTCCGCCTTCCTCGGAATGGGCCGAGACTTTGCCCACCCCCTCCCCGTTCGAAAAATAGGCCGCGGGCACTGGCGCGCCCAAAAAAGAGCAGCCGAACCCCTTGGCGCCAAGTTCGTCCTGCGGCAAAATGCCCAAAAAACGGGTGTGCTATAGCCTTTGGCCGTGGGGCTGGTGAACTTCGTCCGCCGGACTCAGAATGGACCGAGACTTTGCCCACCCCCTCCCCGCGATAAAAATAGGCCGCGGGCACCGCCGCACCCAAAAAAGAGCAGCCGAACCCCTTGGCGCCAAGTTCGTCCGGCGGAAAAAATGCCCAAAAAGGGGGTGTGCTATAGCCTTTCGGCGTGGGGCCGGCGCACTTCGTCCGCCTTCCCCGGAATGGGCCGAGACATTGCCCACCGCCTCCCCACGACAAAAATAGGCCGCGGGCACAGCCGCACCCAAAAACGAGCAGCCGAACCCCTAGGCGCCAAGTTCGTCCTGCGGTAAAATGCCCAAAAAATGGCTGTGCTATAGCCTTTGGGCTTGGGGCCGGCAAAGTTCGTCCGCCTTCCTCGGAATGGGCCGAGACTTTGCCCACCCCCTCCCCGCGCCAAAAATAGGTCGCGGGCACAGCCGCGCCCAAAAAAGAGCAGCCGAACCCCTTGGCGCCAAGTTCGTCCTGCGGCAAAATGCCCAAAAAACGGGTGTGCTATAGCCTTTAGGCGTGGGGCTGGCGAACTTTGTCCGCCGGACTCATAATGGACCGAGACTTTGCCCACCCCCTCCCCGTGACAAATATAGGCCACGGGCACAGCCGCACCCAAAAAAGAGCTGCCGAATCCCTTGGCGCCAAGTTCGTCCTGCGGAAAAATGACCAAAAAAGGGGTGGGCTATAGCCTTTGGGCGTGGGGCCGGCAAAGTTCATCCGCCTTCCTCGGAATGGGCCGCGACTTTGCCCACCCCTCCTCGTGACAAAAATAGGCCGCGGGCACAGCCACGCCCAAAAAAGAGCAGCCGAACCCCTCGGCGCCAAGTTCGTCCTGCGGCAAAATGCCCAAAAAATGGGTGTGCTATAGCCCTTGGGCGTGGGGCCGGCATAGTTCATCTGCCGGACTCAGAATGGACCGAGACTTTGCCCACCCCTCCTCGCGACAAAAATAAGCCGCGGGCACAGCCGCGCCCAAAAAAGAGCAGCCGAACCCCATGGCGCCAAGTTCGTCCTGCGGAAAAATGCCCAAAAAAGGGGTGGGCTATAGCCTTTGGGCGTGGGGCCGGCAAAGTTCATCTGCCGGACTCAGAATGGACCGAGAATTTGCCCACCCCTCCTCGCGCCAAAAATAGGCCGCGGGCACAGCCGCGCCCAAAAAAGAGCAGCCGAACCCCTTGGCGCCAAGTTCGTCCTGTGGAAAAATGCCCAAAAAAGGGGTGTACTATAGCCTTTGGGCGTGGGGCCGGCGAACTTCGTCCGCCTTCCTCGGAATGGGCCGAGACTTTTGTAACCCGCTCCCCATGACAAAAATAGGCCACGGGCACAGCCGCGCCCAAAAAAGAGCAGCCGAACCCCTTGGCGCCAAGTTTGCCTTGCGGAGAAATGCCCAAAAAAGGGGTGGGCTATAGCCCTTGGGCGTGGGGCCGGCAAAGTTCATCCGCCTTCCTCGGAATGGGCCGAGACTTTGCCCACCCCCTCCCCGCTCTAAAAATAGGCCGCGGGCACAGCCGCGCCCAAAAAAGAGCAGCCAAACCCCTTGGCGCCAAGTTCGCCCTGCGGCAAAATGCCCAAAAAAGGGGTGTGCTACAGCCTTTGGGCGTGGGGCTGGAGAACTTCGTCCGCCGGACTCAGAATGGACCGAGACTTCGCCCACCCCCTCCCCGTGACAAAACTAGGCCGCGGGCACAGCCGCGACCAAAAAAGAGCAGCCGAACCCCTTGGCGCCAAGTTCGTCCTGCGGAAAAATGCCCAAAAAAGGGGTGGGCTATAGCTTTTGGGCGTGGGGCCGGCAAAGTTCATCCGCCGGACTTGGAATGGGCCGAGACTTTGCCCACCCCCTCCCCACGCCAAAAATAGGCCGCGGGCACAGCCGCGCCCAAAAAAGAGCAGCCGAACCCCTTGGCGCCAAGTTAGTCTTGCGGAAAAATGCCCAAAAAAGGGGTGGGCTATAGCCCTTGGGCGCGGGGCCGGCAAAGTTCATCCGCCTTCCTCGGAATGGGCCGAGACTTTGCCCACCCCCTCCCGGCACTAAAAATAGGCCGCAGGCGCAGCCGCGCCCAATAAAGAGCAGCCAAACCCCTTGGCGCCAAGTTCGCCCCGCGGCAAAATGCCCAAAAAAGGGGTGTGCTATAGCCTTTGGGCGTGGGGATGGAGAACTTCGTCCGCCGGACTCAGAATGGACCGAGACTTTGCCCACCCCCTCCCCGCGACAAAAATAGGCCGCGGGCACAGCCGCGCCCAAAAAAGAGCAGCCGAACCCCTTGGCGCCAAGTTCGTCTTGCGAAAAATGCCCAAAAAAGGGGTGTGCTATAGCCTTTGGGCGTGGGGCCGGCAAAGTTCATCCCCCTTCCTCCGAATGGGCCGAGATTTTGGCCACCCCCACCCCGTGACAAAAATAGGCCGCGGGCACAGCCTCCCCCAAAAAAGAGCAGTCGAACCCCTTGGCGTCAAGTTCGCCCTGCGGCAAAATGCCCGAAAAAGGGGTGTGCTATATCCTTGGCGCGTGGGGCTGGCGAACTGCGTCTGCCGGACTCGGAATGGGCTGAGAGTTTGCCCACCCCCTCCCCGCGACAAAAATAGGACCCGGGTGCAGCCGCGCCCAAAAAAGAGCAGCCGAACCCCTTGGCGCCAAGTTCGTCCTGCGGAAAAATGCCCAAAAAAGGGGTGTGCTATAGCCTTTGGGCGTGGGGCCGGCAAAGTTCATCCCCCTTCCTCCGAATGGGCCGAGATTTTGGCCACCCACTCCCCGTGACAAAAATAGCCCGCGGGCACAGTCGCGCCCAAAAAAGAGCAGTCGAACCCCTTGGCGTCAAGTTCGTCCTGCGGAAAAATGCCCAAAAAAAGGGTGTCCTATAGCCTTGGGGCGTGGGGCTGGCGAACTTCGTCCGCCTGACTCGGAATGGACCGAGACTTCCCCCCCTCCCTGCGACAAAAATACGCCGCGGGCACAGCCGTGCCCAAAAAAGAGCAGCCGAACCCCTTGGCGCCAAGTTCGTCCTGGGGAAAAATGACCAAAAAAGGGGTGTGCTACAGCCTTGGGGCGTGGGGCTGGCGAACTTCGTCCGCTTGACTCGGAATGGGCTGAGACTTTTCCCACCCCCTCCCCACAACAAAAATAGGCCGCGGGCACAGCCGCGCCCAAAAAAGAGCAGCCGAACCCCTTGGCGCCAAGTTCGTCCTGCGGAAAAATGACCAAAAGGGGGGTGGGCTACTGCCTTGGGGCGTGGGGGTGGCAAACTTCGTCCGCTTGACTCGGAATGGGCCGAGACTTGGCCCACCCCCTCCCCGTGTCAAAAATAGGCCACGGGATCAGCCCCGCCCAAAAAAGAGCAGTTGAACCCCTTGGCGCCAAGTTCGTCCTGCGGAAAAATACCCAAAAAGGGGTGGGCTATAGCCTTGGGGCGTGGGGCTGGCCTTGGGGCGTGGGGCCGGCGCACTTCGTCCGCCGGACTCGGAATGGGCCGAGACTTTTCCCACCCCGTCCCCCCGACAAAAATAGGCCGCGGGCACAGCCGCGCCCAAAAAAGAGCAGCCGAACCCCTTGGCGCCAAGTTCGTCCTGCGGAAAAATGCCCAAAAAAGGGGTGGGCTGTAGCCTTTGGGCGTGCGGCTGGCGAACTTCGTCCGCCTTCCTCGGAACGGGCCGAGACTTTGCCCACCCCCGCCCCGCACTAAAAATAAGCTGCGGGCACAGCCGCGCCCAAAAAAGAGCAGCCAAAACCCTTGGCGCCAAGTTCGTCCTGCGGAAAAATGCTCAAAAAGGGGGTGGGCTATAGCATTGGGGCGTGGGGCGGGCGAACTTCGTCCGCCGGACTCTGAATGGGCCGAGACTTTTCCCACCCCCTCTCCACGACAAAAATAGGCCGTGGGCACAACCGTGCCCAAAAAAGAGCAGCCGAACCCCTTGGCGCCATGTTCTTCCTCGGGAAAAATGCCCAAAAAATGGGTGGGGTATAGCCTTGGGGCGTGGGGAGGGCGAACTTTGTCCGCTGGACTCGGAATGGGCCATGACTTTGCCCACCCCCTCCCCGCGACCAAAATTGGGCGCGGGCAAAGCCGCTCCCAAAAAAGAGCAGCCGAACCCCATTGCGCCAAGTTCGTCCGGCAGAAAAATGCCCAAAAAATGGGTGTGCTATAGCCTTGGGGCGTGGGGCTGCCGAAGTTCGTACGTCGGACTCGGAATGGGCCGAGACGTTTACCACCCCCTCACCGCGACAAAAATAGGCCCTGGGCCCAGCCGCGCCCAAAAAAGAGCAGGTGGACCCCTTGGTGCCAAGTTCGACCTGCGGAAAAATCCCCAAAAAAAGGGTGGGCTATAGCCTTGGGGCGTGGGGCTGGCGAACTTCGTCCGCCTTCCTCGGAATGGGCCGAGAATTTGCCCACCCACTCTCCACGACAAAAATAGGCCGTGGGCACAGCCGCACCCAAAAAAGAGCAGCCAAACCCCTTGGCGCCAAGTTCGTCCTGCGGAAAAATGCAAGAAAAGGGGGTGGGCTATAGCCTTGGGGCGTGGGGCTGGCGAAGTTCGTCCGCCGGACTCGGAATGGGCCGAGACTTTCCCCACCCCCTCCCCACGACAAAAATAGGCCGTGGGCACAGCCGCACCCAAAAAAGAGCAGCCAAACCCCTTGGCGCCAAGTTCGTCCTGCGGAAAAATGCCAGAAAAGGGGGTGGGCTATAGCCTTGGGGCGTGGGGCTGGCGAAGTTCGTCCGCCGGACTCGGAATGGGCCGAGACTTTCCCCACCCCCTCCCCACGACAAAAATAGGCCGCGGGCACAGCCGTGCCCAAAAAAGAGCGGCCGAACCCCTTGATTCCACGTTCGTCCTGCGGAAAAATGCCCAAAAAAGGGGTGGGCTATAGCCTTGGGGCGTGGGGCTGGCGAACTTCGTCCGCCGAACTCGGAATGGGCGGAGACTTTGTCCACCCCCTCCTTGCGACAAAAATATGCCGCGGGCACAACCGTGCCCAAAAAAGAGCGGCCAAACCCCTTGGCGCCAAGTTCGTCCTGCGGAAAAATGCCCAAAAAGGGGGTGGGCTATAGCCTTGGGGCGTGGGGCTGTCGAACTTCGTCTGCCGGACTCAGAATGTGCCGAGATTTGGCCCACCCCCTCCCCGTGTCAAAAATAGGCCGCGGGATCAGCCGCGCCCAAAAAAGAGCAGTCGAACCCCTTGGCGCCAAGTTCGTCCTGTGGAAAAATGCCCAAAAAAGGGGTCGGCTATAGCCTTGGGGCGTGGGGCTGGCGAACATCGTCCGCCGGACTCGGAATGGGCCGAGACTTTCCCCACCCACTCTCCACGACAAAAATAGGCCGCGGGCAAAGCCACGCCCAAAAAAGAGCTGCCAAACCCCTTGGCGCCATGTTCGTCCTACGGAAAAATGCCAGAAAAGGGGGTGGGCTATAGCCTTGGGGCGTGGGGCTGGCGAAGTTCGTCCGCCGGACTCGGAATGGGCCGAGACTTTCCCCACCCCCTCCCCACGACAAAAATAGGCCGCCGGCACAGCCGTGCCCAAAAAAGAGCAGCCAAACCCCTTGGCGCCAAGTTCGTCCTGCGGAAAAATGCCCAAAAAAGGGGTGGGCTATAGACTAGGGGCGTGGAGCTGTCGTACTTCGTCCGCCGGACTCGGAATGGGCCGAGACTTTCCCCACCCCCTCCCCACGACAAAAATAGGCCGCGGGCACAGCCGTGCCCAAAAACGAGCAGCCGAACCCCTTGGCGCCAAGTTCGTCCTGCGAAAAAATGCCCAAAAAAGGGGTGGGCTATAGCCTTGGGGCGTGGGGCTGGCGAACTTCGTCCGCCGAACTCGGAACGGGCCGAGACTTTGTCCACCCCCTCCTTGCGACAAAAATAGGCCGCGGGCACCACCGTGCCCAAAAAAGAGCGGCTGAACCCCTTGGCGCCAAGTTCGACCTGCGGAAAGATGCCCAGAAAAGCGGTGGGCTATAGCCTTTGGGCGTGGGGCTGGCGAGCTTCGTCCGCCGGACTCGGAATGGGCCGAGACTTTGTCCACCCCCTCGCCACTACAAAAATAGGCCGCGGGCACAGCCGTGCCCAAAAAAGAGCAGCCGAACCCCTTGGCGCCAATTTCGTCCTGCGGAAAAATGCCCAAAAAGGGGGTGGGCTATAACCTTGGGGTGTGGGGCTGGCGAACTTTGTCCGCCGGACTCGGAATGGGCCGAGACTTTTCCCACCCCCTCCCCGTGATAAAAATAGGCAGCGGGCGGAGCCGCGCCTAAAAAAGAGCAGCCGAACCCCTTGGCGCCAAGTTCGTCCTGCGGAAAAATGCCCAAAAAGGGGGTGGGCTATAACCTTGGGGCGTGGGGCTGGCGAACTTCGTCCGCCGAACTCGGAATGGGCCGAGACTTTTCCCACCCCCTCCCCGCGACAAAAATAGATCGCGAGCATAGCCGCGCCCAAAAAAGAGCAGCCGAACCCCTTGGCGCCAAGTTCGTCCTGCGGAAAAATGCCCAGAAAGGCGATGGGCTATAGCCTTTGGGCGTGGGGCTGGCGAGCTTCGTCCGCCGGACTCGGAATGGGCCGAGACTTTGGCCACCCCCTCCCCGCGATACAAATAGGCCGCGGGCACAGCCGCGCCCAAGAAAGAGCAGCTGAACCCCTTGGCGCCAAGTTCGCCCGGCGGAAAAATGCCCAAAAATGGGGTGGGCTATAGCCTTGGGTCGTTGGGCTGGCGAACTTCGTCCGCCTTACTCGGAATGGGCGGAGACTTTGCCCACCCCCTCCCCGCAACAAATATAGGCCGCGGGCACAACCGCGCCCAAAAACGAGCAGCCGAACCCCTTGGCGCGAAGTTCGTCCTGCGGAAAAATGCGCAAAAAAGGGGTGTGCTATAGCCTTTGGGCATGGGGCCGGCAAAGTTCGTCCGCCGTACTCGGAATGGGCCGAGACTTTGGCCACCCCCTCCCCACGACAAAAATAGGCCGCGGACACAGCCGCGCCCAAAAAAGAGCAGCTGAACCCCTTGGCGCCAAGTTCGCCCGGCGGAAAAATGCCCAAAAAAGGGGTGGGCTATAGCCTTGGGGCGTGGGACAGGCGAAGTTCGCCAGCCGGACTCGGAATGGGCAGAGACTTTGTCCACCCCCTCCCCGAGACAAAAATAGGCCGCGGACTCAGCCGTGCCCAAAAAAGAGCAGCCGAACCCCTTGGCGCCAAGTTCGTCCAGCAGAAAAATGCCCAAAAAAGGGGTGTGCTATAGCCTTTGGGCGTGGGGCCGGCGAACTCGTCCGCCGGACTCGGAATGGGCCGACACTTTGGCCACCCCCTGCCCGTGCCAAAAATATGTCGCGGGCACAGCCGCGCCCAAAAAAGAGCAGCCGAACCCCTTGGCGCCAAGTTCATCCTGCGGAAAAATGCCCAAAAAAGGGGTGTGCTATAGCCTTGGGGCGTGGGGCCGGCAAAGTTCATCTGCCTTCCTCGGAATGGGCCGACACTTTGGCCACCCCCTCCCCGTGCCAAAAATATGTCGCGGGCACAGCCGCGCCCAAAAAAGAGCAGCCGAACCCCTTGGCGCCAAGTTCGTCCTGCGGAAAAATGCCCAAAAAAGAAGTGGGCTATAGCCTTGGGGCGTGGGGCCGGCAAAGTTCATCCGCCTTCCTCAGAATGGGCCGAGACCTTGCCCACCCACTCCCCGCTCCAAAAATCGGCCGCGGGCACGGCCGCGCCCAAAAAAGAGCAGCGGAATCCCTTGGCCCCAAGTTTGTCCGGTGGAAAAATGCCCAAAAAAGGGTTGGGCTGTAGCCTTGGGGCGTGGGGCTGGCGAACTTCGTCCTCCTTCCTTGGAATGGGCCGAGACTTTGGCCACCCCCTCCCCGCGACAAAAATAGGCCGCGGGCACAGCCTCGCCCAAAAAAGAGCGGCCGAACCCCTTGGCGCCAAGTTCGTCCTGCGGCAAAATGCCCAAAAAATGGGTGTGCTATAGCCTTTGGGCGTGGGGCCGCCAAAGTTCATCCCCCTTCCTCAGAATGGGCCGAGACTTTCCCCACCCCCTCCCCGTGGCAAAAATAGGCCGCGGGCACAGCCGCGCCCAAAAAAGAGCAGCCGAACCCCTTGGCGCCAAGTTCGTCCTCCGGAATAATGCCCAAAAAAGGGGTGGGCTATAGCCTTGGGACGTGGGGCTGGCCAACTTCGTCCGCCGGACTCAGAATGGGCCGAGACTTTTCCCACCCCCTCCCCGCGCAAAAAATAGGCCACGGGCACAGCCATGCCGAAAAAAGAGCAGCCGAACCCCTTGGCGCCAACTTCGTCCTGCGGAAAAATGCCCAAAAAAAGGGTGTGCTATAGCCTTTGGGCGTGGGGCCGGCGAACTTCGTCCGCCTTCCTCGGAATGGGCCGAGACTTTGGCCACGCCCTCCCCGCGACAAAAATCGGCCGCGGTCACAGCCGCGCCCAAAAAAGACCAGCCAAACCCCTTGGCGCCAAGTTCGTCCTGCGGCAAAATGCCCAAAAAAGGGGTGTGCTATAGCCTTTGGGGGTGGGGCCGGTAAAGTTCGTCCGCCTTCCTCGGAATGGGCCGAGACTTTTCCCACCCCCTCCCCGCGCCAAAAATAGGCCATGGGCAAAGCCGCGCCCAAAAAAGAACAGCCGAACCCCTTGGCGCCAAGTTCGTCATGCGGAAAACTGCCCAAAAAGGGGGTGGGCTATAGCCTTGGGGCGTGGGGCCGGCGAACTTCGTCCGCCGGACTCGGAATGGGACGAGACTTTTCCGAACCCCTCCCCGGGCAAAAAATAGGCCGCGGGCACAGCCATGCCCAAAAAAGAGCAGCCGAACCCCTTGGCGCCAAGTTCGTCCTGTGCAAAAATGGCCAAAAAAGGAGTGTGCTGTAGCCTTGAGGCGTGGGGCGGGCGTACTTCGTCCGCCGGGCTCGGAATGGCCGAGACTTTAGCCAACCCTCCTCACGCCAAAACTAGACTGCGGGCACAGCCGTGCCCAAAAAAGAGCAGCCGAACCCGTTGGCGCCAAGTTCGTCTTGCGGAAAAATGCCCAAAAAAGGAGTGTGCTATAGCCTTTGGGTGTGGGGTCGGGGAACTTCGTCCGCCTTCCTCGGAATGGGCTGAGACTTTGCCCATCCCCTCCCCGCGACAAAAATAGGCCGCGGGCACAGTCGCGCCAAAATAAGAGCAGCCGAACCCCTTGGCGCCAAGTTTCTCCTGCGGAAAAATGCCCAAAATAGTGGTGTGCTATAGCCTTGGGGCGTGGGGCTGGCGACCTTCGTCCGCCCGGACTCGGAATGGGCCGAGACTTTTCCCGCCCCCTCCCTGCGACAAAAATAGCCCGCGGGCACAGCCGCGCCGAAAAAAGAGCAGCCGAACCCCTAGGCGCCAAGTTCGTCCTGCAGAAAAATGCCCAAAAAAGGGATGTGCTATAGCCTTGGGAGTGGGGCCGGCGAACTTAATCAGCCTTCCTTGGAATGGGCCGAGACTTTGGCCACCCGCTCCCCGCGGCAAAAATAGACCGCGGGCACAGCCTCGCCCAAAAAAGAGCAGCCGAACCCCTTGCCGCCAAGTTCGTCCTGCGGCAAAATGCCCAAAAAATGGGTGTGCTATAGCCTTTGGGCGTGGGGCCGGCAAAGTTCATCCCCCTTCCTCAGAATGGGCCGAGACTTTCCCCACCCCCTCCCCGTGGCAAAAATAGGCCGCGGGCACAGCCGCGCCCAAAAAAGAGCAGCCGAACCCCTTGGCGCCAAGTTCGTCCTGCGGAAAAATGCCCAAAAAAGGGGTGGGCTATAGCCTTGGGGCGTGGGGCCGGCGAATATCGTCTGCCGGACTCGGAATTGGCCGAGACTTTGCCCACCCCCTCCCCGCAAGTGAAGTAGGCCGTGGGCACAGCTGCGTCCAAAAAAGAGCCGCCGAACCCCTTGGCACCAAGTTCGTCAAGCGGAAGGATGCCCAAAGAGGGGGTGGGCTATAGCCTTGGGGCGTGGGCCGGCCGAACTTCGTCCGCCGGACTCGGAATGGGCCGAGACTTGCCCACCCCTCCCAGCAATAACAATAGGCTGCGGGCACAGCCGCGTCCAAAGAAGAGCAGCTGAACCCCAAGGCGCCAAGTTCGTCCTGCGGAAAAATGCCCAAAAAAGGGGTGTGCTATAGCCTTTGGGCGTTGGGCCGGCGGACTTCGTCCGCCTCCCTCGGAATGGGCCGAGACTTTACCACCCACCTCCCCGAGACAAAAATACCCTGCGGGCACAGCCGCGCCCAAAAAAGAGCAGCCGAACCCCTGGGCGCCAAGTTCGTCCTGCGGCAAAATGCCCAAAAAAGGTGTGGGCTATAGCCTTGGGGCCTGGGGCTGGCGAACTTCGTCTGCCGGACTCGGAATGGGCCGAGACTTTGGCCACCCCCTCCCCACGACAGAAATAGGCCGCGGGCACGGCCGCGCCCAAAAAGAGCAGCCGAACCCCTTGGCACAATGTTTGTCCTGGGGAAAAATGACCAAAAAAGGGGTGTGCTATAGCCTTGGGGCGTGGGGCTGGCGAACTTCGTCCGCTGGACTCGGAATGGGCCGAGACTTTGCCCACCCCCTCCCCGCAACAAAAAAAGGCTGCGGGCACAGCCGCGCCCAAAAAAGAGCAGCCGAACCCCTAGGCGCCAAGTTCGTCCTACGGCAAAATGCCCAAAAAATGGGTGTGCTATAGCCTTTGGGCGTGGGGCCGGCAAAGTTAATCCCCCTTCCTCGGAATGGGCCGAGACTTTGCCCACCCCCTCTCCGTGCCAAAAATAGGTCGCGGGCACAGCTGCGCCCAAAAAAGAGCAGCCGAACCCCTGGGCGCCAAGTTCGTCCTGCGGCAAAATGCCCAAAAAAGGGGTGGGCTATAGCCTTGGGGCCTGGGGCTGGCGAACTTCGTCTGCCGGACTCGGAATGGGCCGAGACTTTGGCCACCCCCTCCCCACGACAGAAATAGGCCGCGGGCACGGCCGCGCCCAAAAAGAGCAGCCGAACCCCTTGGCGCAATGTTTGTCCTGGGGAAAAATGACCAAAAAAGGGGTGTGCTATAGCCTTGGGGCGTGGGGCTGGCGAAGTTCGTCCGCTGGACTCGGAATGGGCCGAGACTTTGTCCACCCCCTCCCCGCAACAAAAATAGGCTGCGAGCACAGCCGCGCCGAAAAAAGAGCAGCCGAACCCCTTGGCGCCAAGTTCGTCCTGCGGCAAAATGCCCAAAAAAGGGGTGTGCTATAGCCTTTGGGCGTTGGGCCGGCGCACTTCATCCGCCTTCCTTGGAATAGGCCGAGACATTGACCACCCCCTCCCCGCGACAAAAATAGGCCGCGGGCACAGCCGCACCCAAAAAGGAGCAGCCGAAGCCCTTGGCGCCAAGTTCGCCCTGTGGCAAAATGCCCAAAACAGGGGTGTGCTATAGCCTTTGGGCGTGGGGCTGGCGAACTTCGTCCGCCGGACTCGGAATGGGCCGAGACTTCCACCACCCCCTCCCCGTGACAAAAATTGGCCGCGGGCACAGCCGCGCCCAAAAAAGAGCAGCCGAACCCCTTGGCGCCAAGTTCATCCTGCGGAAAAATGCACAAAAAAGGGGTGTGCTGTAGCCTTTGGTCGTGGGGCCGGCGCAATTCGTCCGCCTTCCTCAGAATGGGCCGAGACTTTGGCCACCCCTTCCCTGCGACAAAAATATGCCGCGGGCACAGCCACGCCAAAAAACGATCAGCCGAACCCCTTGGCGCCAAGTTCATCCCGCGGAAAAATGCCCAAAAAAGGGGTTGGCTATAGCCTTGGTGCGTGGGGCTGGCGAACTTCGTCCGCCGGACTCGGAATGGGCCGAGACTTTGCCCACCCCCTCCCTGCGATAAAAATAGGGTTCCGGCACAGCCGCGCCCAAAAAAGAGCGGCCAAACCCCTCGGCGCCAAGTTCGTCCTGTGGAATAATGCAGAAAAAAGGGGTGTGCAATAGCCTTTGGGCGTGGGGCCGGCGAACTTCGTCCACCTTCCTCGGAATGGGCCGAGACATTGGCCACCCCCTCCCCACGACAAAAATAGGCCGCGGGCACAGCCGCGCCAAAAAAGAGCAGCCGAACCCCTTGGCGCCAAGTTCGTCCTGCGGCAAAATGCCCAAAAAAGGGGAGTGCTATAGCCTTCGGGCGTGGGGCTGGCGAACTTCGTCCGCCGGACTCGGAATGGGCCGAGAGTTTGCCCACCCCCTCCCCCGCGCCCACCCCCTCCCCGCGATAAAAATGGGTTCGGGCACAGCCGCGCCCAAAAAAGAGCAACCGAACCCCTTGGCGCCAAGTTCGTCCTGCGGAAAATTGCCCAAAAAAGGGGTGTACTATAGCCTTTGGGCGTGGGGCCGGCAAAGTTCATCCGCCTTCCTCGGATTGGGCCTAGACATTGCCCAACCCCTCCCCGCGATAAAAATAGGCCGCGAGGTCAGCCGCGCCCAAAAAAGAGCAGCCGAACCCCTTGGCGCCAAGTTCGTCCTGTGGAAAAATGCCCAAAAAAGCGGTGGGCTATAGCCTTGGGGCGTGGGGCGGGCGAACTTCGTCCGCCGGAGTCGGAATGTGCCGAGACTTTGCCCACCCCCTCCCCGCGACAAAAATAGGCCGCGGGGTCAGCCGCGCCCAAAAAAGAGCGGCCGAACCACTTGGCGCCAAGTTCGTCCTGCGAAAAAATGCCCAAAAAGGGGGTTGGCTATAGCCTTGGGGCGTGGGGCTGGCGAACTTTGTCCGCCGGACTCGGAATGGGCCGGGACTTTGACCACCCCCTCCCCGTGACAAAAATAGGCCGCAGGCACAGCCGCGCCCAAAAAAGAGCAGCCGAACCCCTTGGCGCCAAGTTCGTCCTGCGGAAAAAAGCCCAAAAAGGGGGTGGGCTATAGCCTTGGGGCGTGGGGCGGGCGAACTTCGGCCGGCGGACTTGGAATGGGCCGAGACTTTTCCCACCCCCTCCCCGCGACAAACATAGGCTGCGGCCACAGCCGCGCCCAAAAAAGAGCAGCCGAACCCCTAGGCACCATGTTCGTCCTGCGGAAAACTGCCCGAAAAGGGGGTGTGCTATAGCCTTTGGGCGTGGGGCCGGCAATGTTCATCCGCCTTCCTCGGAATGGGCCGCGATTTTGCTCACCCCCTACCCGCACCAAAAATAGGCCGCGGGCGCAGCCGTGCCCAAAAAAGAGCAGGCGAACCCCTTCGCGTCAAGTTCGTCCCGCGGAAAAATACCCAGAAAGGGGATGTGCTATAGCCTTGGGGCGTGGGGCTGCCGAAGTTCATCCGCCGGACTTGGAATGGGCCAAGACTTTTCCCACCCCCTCCCCACGACAAAAATAGGCCGCGGGCTCAGCCGCGCCCAAAAAAAAGCAGCCGAACCCCTTGGCGCCAAGTTCGTCCTGCGGAAAAATGCACAAAAAAGGGGTGGGCTATAGCCTTGGGGGGTGGGGCTGGCGAACTTCGTCCGCCGGTGTCGGAATGGGGCGAGACTTTGCACCCCCCCTCGCCGCGCCAAAAATTGGCCGCGGGCACAGCCGCGCCCAAAAAAGAGCAGCCGACCCCCTTGGCGCTAAGTTCGTCCTGCGGAAAAATGCCCAAAAAAGGGGTGGGCTATATAGCCTTGGGGTGTGGGGCGGCGAACTTCATCTCACGGACTCGGAATGGGCCGAGACTTTTCCCACCCCCTCCCCGCGACAAAAATAGGCCGCGGGCTCGGCCGCGCCCAAAAAAAAGCAGCCGATCCCGTGGCGCCAAGTTCGTCCTGCGGAAAAATGCCCAAAAAAGGGGTGGGCTATAGCCTTGGGGCGTGGGGCTGGCGAACTTCGTCCGCCGGACTCGGAATGGGCCAAGACTTTTCCCACCCCCTCCCCACGACAAAAATAGGCCGCGGACTCAGCCGCGCCCAAAAAAAAGCAGCCGAACCCCTTGGCGCCAAGTTCGTCCTGCGGAAAAATGCACAAAAAAGGGGTGGGCTATAGCCTTGGGGGGTGGGGCTGGCGAACTTCGTCCGCCGGTGTCGGAATGGGGCGAGACTTTGCACCCCCCCTCGCCGCGCCAAAAATTGGCCGCGGGCACAGCCGCGCCCAAAAAAGAGCAGCCGACCCCCTTGGCGCTAAGTTCGTCCTGCGGAAAAATGCCCAAAAAAGGGGTGGGCTATATAGCCTTGGGGTGTGGGGCGGCGAACTTCATCTCACGGACTCGGAATGGGCCGAGACTTTTCCCACCCCCTCCCCGCGACAAAAATAGGCCGCGGGCTCGGCCGCGCCCAAAAAAAAGCAGCCGATCCCGTGGCGCCAAGTTCGTCCTGCGGAAAAATGCCCAAAAAAGGGGTGGGCTATAGCCTTGGGGCGTGGGGCTGGCGAACTTCGTCCGCCGGACTCGGAATGGGCCGAGACTTTGCCCACCCCCTCCCCGCGATAAAAATAGGGTTCCGGCACAGCCGCGCCCAAAAAAGAGCAGCCAAACCCCTCGGCGCCAAGTTCGTCCTGTGGAATAATGCAGAAAAAAGGGGTGTGCTATAGCCTTTGGGCGTGGGGCCGGCGAACTTCGTCCACCTTCCTCGGAATGGGCCGAGACATTGGCCACCCCCTCCCCACGACAAAAATAGGCCGCGGGCACAGCCGCGCCAAAAAAGAGCAGCCGAACCCCTTGGCGCCAAGTTCGTCCTGCGGCAAAATGCCCAAAAAAGGGGAGTGCTATAGCCTTCGGGCGTGGGGCTGGCGAACTTCGTCCGCCGGACTCGGAATGGGCCGAGAGTTTGCCCACCCCCTCCCCGCGATAAAAATGGGTTCGGGCACAGCCGCGCCCAAAAAAGAGCAACCGAACCCCTTGGCGCCAAGTTCGTCCTGCGGAAAATTGCCCAAAAAAGGGGTGTACTATAGCCTTTGGGCGTGGGGCCGGCAAAGTTCATCCGCCTTCCTCGGATTGGGCCTAGACTTTGCCCAACCCCTCCCCGCGATAAAAATAGGCCGCGGGGTCAGCCGCGCCCAAAAAAGAGCAGCCGAACCCGTTGGCGCCAAGTTCGTCCTGTGGAAAAATGCCCAAAAAAGCGGTGGGCTATAGCCTTGGGGCGTGGGGCGGGCGAACTTCGTCCGCCGGAGTCGGAATGTGCCGAGACTTTGCCCACCCCCTCCCCGCGACAAAAATAGGCCGCGGGGTCAGCCGCGCCCAAAAAAGAGCGGCCGAACCACTTGGCGCCAAGTTCGTCCTGCGAAAAAATGCCCAAAAAGGGGGTTGGCTATAGCCTTGGGGCGTGGGGCCGGCGAACTTTGTCCGCCGGACTCGGAATGGGCCGAGACTTTGACCAACCCCTCCCCGTGACAAAAATAGGCCGCAGGCACAGCCGCGCCCAAAAAAGAGCAGCCGAACCCCTTGGCGCCAAGTTCGTCCTGCGGAAAAAAGCCCAAAAAGGGGGTGAGCCTTGGGGCGTGGGGCGGGCGAACTTCGGCCGGCGGACTTGGAATGGGCCGAGACTTTTCCCACCCCCTCCCCGCGACAAACATAGGCTGCGGCCACAGCCGCGCCCAAAAAAGAGCAGCCGAACCCCTAGGCACCATGTTCGTCCTGCGGAAAACTGCCCGAAAAGGGGGTGTGCTATAGCCTTTGGGCGTGGGGCCGGCAATGTTCATCCGCCTTCCTCGGAATGGGCCGCGATTTTGCTCACCCCCTACCCGCACCAAAAATAGGCCGCGGGCGCAGCCGTGCCCAAAAAAGAGCAGGCGAACCCCTTCGCGTCAAGTTCGTCCCGCGGAAAAATACCCAGAAAAGGGGTGGGCTATATAGCCTTGGGGCGTGGGGCTGCCGAAGTTCATCCGCCGGACTCGGAATGGGCCAAGACTTTTCCCACCCCCTCCCCACGACAAAAATAGGCCGCGCCCAAAAAAAAGCAGCCGATCCCGTGGCGCCAAGTTCGTCCTGTGGAAAAATGCCCAAAAAAGGGGTGGGCTAAAGCCTTGGGGGGTGTGGCTGGCGAACTTCGTCCGCCGGTGTCGGAATGGTACGAGACTTTGCCAACCCCCTCGCTGTGCCAAAAATAGGCCGCGGGCACAGCCGCGCCGAAAAAAGAGCAGTCGACCCCCTTCGCGCCAAGTTTGTCCTGCGGAAAAATGCCCAAAAAAGGGGTGTGCTATGCCCTGGGGCGTGGGGCTGCCGAACTTCGTCCGCCAGACTCGGAATGCGCCGAGACTTTGCCCACCCCCTCCCCGCGACAAAAATAGGCCGCGCGCACAGCCGCGCCCAAAAAAGAGCAGCTGAACCCCTTGGTGACAAGTTCAACCTTCGCAAAAATGCCCAAAAAAGGGATGGGCTATATAGCCTTGGGGCGTGGGGCTGGCGAACTTCGTCCCCCGGACTCGGAATGGGCCGAGACTTTTCCCACCCCTCCCCGCGACACAAATAGGCCGCGGACTCAGCCGCGCCCAAAAAAAAAAAGCAGCCGAACACCTTGGCGCCAAGTTCGTCCTGCGGAAAAATGCCCAAAAAAGGGGTGGGCGATAGCCTTGGGGGGTGGGCTGGCGAACTTCGTCCGCCGGTCTCGGAATGGGGCGAGACTTTGCGCACCCCCTCACCGTGCCAAAAATAGGCCGCGGGCATAGCTGCGCCCAAGAAAGAGCAGTCGACCCCCTTGGCGCCAAGTTCGTCCGGCGGAAAAATGCCCAAAAAAGGGGTGTGCTATAGCGTTGGGGCGTGGGGCTGCCGAAGTTCGTCCGCCGGAGTCGGAATGGGCCGAGACTTTTCCCACCCCCCTCCCCACGACAAAAATAGGCCGCGGGCACAGCGGCGCCCAAAAAAGAGCAGCCGAAGCCCTTGGCGCCAAGTTCGTCCTGCGGAAAAATGCCCAAAAAAGGGGTGTGCAATAGCCTTTGGGCGTGGGGCCGGCGAACTTCGTCCGCTTCTTCGGAATGGGCCGAGACTTTGCCCACCCCCTCCCCACGACAAAAATAGGCCGCGGGCACAGCCGCGCCCAAAAAAGAGCAGCCAAACCCCTTGGCGCTAAGTTCGTCCTGCGGAAAAATGCCCAAAAAAATTGGGTGTGCTATAGCCTTGGGGCGTGGGGCTGCCGAAGTTCGTCCGCCGCACTCGGAATGGGCCGAGACATTGTTCACCCCCTCCCTGCAACAAAAATAGGCTGCGGGCACAGCCGCGCCGAAAAAAGAGCAGCCGAACCCCTTGGTGCCAAGTTCGTCCTGCGGAAAAATGCCCAAAAAAGGGGTGGGCTATATAGCCTTGGGGTGTGGGGCGGCGAACTTCATCTCACGGACTCGGAATGGGCCGAGACTTTTGCCACCCCCCTCCCCGCGACAAAAATAGGCCGCGGGCTCGGCCGCACCCAAAAAAAAACAGCCGATCCCTTGGCGCCAAGTTCGTCCTGCAGAAAAATGCCCAAAAAAGGGGTGGGCTATAGCCTTGGGGGGTGGGGCTGGCGAACTTCGTCCGCCGGTGTCGGAATGGTACGAGACTTTGCCAGCCCCCTCGCCGTGCCAAAAATAGGCCGCGGGCACAGTCGCGCCGAAAAAAGAGCAGTCGACCCCCTTCGCGCCAAGTTTGTCCTGCGGAAAAATGCCCAAAAAAGGGGTGTGCTATAGCCCTGGGGCGTGGGGCTGCCGAACTTCGTCCGCCGGACTCGGAATGGGCCGAGACTTTGCCCACCCCCTCCCCGCGACAAAAATAGGCCGCGCGCACAGCCGAGCCCAAAAACGAGCAGCCGAACCCCTTGGCGCCAAGTTCAACCTTCGCAAAAATGCCCAAAAAAGGGGTGGGCTATATAGCCTTGGGGCGTGGGGCCGCGAACTTCGTCCCCCAGACTCGGAATGGGCCGAGACTTTTCCCACCCCCTCCCCGCGACACAAATAGGCCGCGGGCTCAGCCGCGCCCAAAAAAGAGCAGCCGAACCCCTTGGCGCCAAGTACGTCCTGCGGAAAAATACCCAAAAAAGTGGTGGGCTATAGCCTTGGGGCTTGGGGCTGGCGAACTTCGTCCGCCGGACTCAGAATGGGCCGAGACTTTCCCCACCCCCTCCCCGCAACAAAAATCGGCCGCGGGCACAGCCGCCCCATAAAGTAGCAGTCGATCCCCTTGGCGCCAAGTTCGTCCTGCGGAAAAATGCCCAAAAAAGGGGTGGGCTATAGCCTTGGCGCGTGGGGCAGGCGAACTTCGTCCGCCGGACTTGGAATGGGCTGAGACTTTGCCCACCCCCTCCCCGTGACAAAAATAGGCCGCGCGATCAGCCGCGACCAAAAAAGAGCAGCCGAACCCGCTGGCGCCAAGTTCGTCCTGCGGAAAAATGCCCAAAAAGGGGGTGGGCTATAGCCTTGGGGCGTGGGGCTGGCGAACTTCGTCCGCCGGACTCGGAATGGGCCGAGACTTTCCCCACCCCCTTCCCGTGACAAAAATAGGCCGCGGGTGCAGCCGTGCCCAAAAAAGAGCGGCCGAACATCTTGGCGCCAAGTCCGTCCTGGGGAAAAATGTCCAAAAAAGGGGTGGGCTATAGCCTTGGGGTGTGGGGCTGGCGACCTTCGTCCGCCATCCCCGGAATCGGCCGAGACATTGCGCACCCCCTCCCTGTTAACATATATGTTTCCATAATATTGATTTTGATGATAACAAACAATATTAAGAATGATTAATCTTTTAAGCTCAAATTATGTTTTATACTTTTTAAATAAATCATTATTTTCACATTATAAAGGTTTCATATTTAATGGAAAAATGATGTTATGATGATGTGCATATATCTAGGGGGAGTATGCATGTATGCAAGGGAAGCTTATTTTAAATAAATTTTTTAACCTTGCATTGATTAAGGGTGAGCTTTTATAAATAGTTTAAATCTTTGTAATGTATTTTGTCATCATCAAAAAGGGGGAGATTGTTAGCTTTTTTAGCTATAGATATTGATTTTGATGATAACAAATCATATGTATTGATTAAACAAAGATTTATGAATTGTGTTTTTATAATAAGAAAATGAGGCTATAAAATCAAAGTGTTTTGGACTAAAATAAATGTGTTTTTAAATCTTTGATTTTATTTTTGAATTTCGAATTTGGACTTAAATGACAAGTTTTGAAATCTTTGATTTTAATAATTATTATTATAAAATTTCGGACTTGGATATTTTTATAAACATTTGAAATGTTTTGGGCCATACTATTATTTATGAATATTTTGGACTAAAGTGAAAAATTTTGAGAACTTTGAAAATATGAGTATTTTGTTGAAAAGGACCTTTGTGAAAAATAATAAAATTGTTAGGGCTAAGTCATAATTTCAGAAAGTTTTTGGAATAGTAAAGTAATATTTGGAAATTCTAAAATTGGACCTATTTGCAAAGTTTTCTGACGTTTTGGGTCATAATACAGTTTTATAAAGTTTTGGGGTCAAACTGTAAAATTGAAAACTATTTCACTGTAGCAGTTACTGTAGTCGTCACTGTAGCAACCGGCTAACCGGTTATCAAATCCAGCGAACCGGTTTCGGGCAGAATGTGTGCAAAACGCAAGCGGCGAACCGGTTGTAAAATCCGGCAAACCGGTTTTCTGGGTTTTCGAGACAGAATGCAATCAAAATGCAAGCGGCGAACCGGTTGTGAAATCCGGCAAACCGGAAGCGGGCAGAATGCAACCAAAATGCAAGCGGCGAACCGGTTGTGAAATCCGGCAAACCGGAAGCGGGCAGAATGCAACCAAAACGCAAGCGGCTAACCGGATTCAACAAACGGCAGACCGGATGTTCAGAAATTCAAATTTGTGCTGTAACGGTAACATCAAGCGGCTAACCGGATTCCATATCCGGTAAACCGGTTCCGGCCAGAAATGAACATAACGGCTAGTTTTTGAGTTCAAACTATATAAACTCAAAACCATTTCATTTTTGGCAACTCAAGCAAGCATAAACAAGAGCACACAATATATATTGAGCTTCATTTTCGGAAATCATCATTTATTAGCTCATCATTGTTCTTCAATTTGTATATCTACTCTTAGAGAGAGATTCATTGTTGTATTTATCATTTCTCATCAAATTGTGAGTGTACAAGTGAGGGAAACACTTGGGTTAAGAGATTGGGGATATAATATCTTGTTGTAATTGGTTGAAGCCTTGGAAAGGCTTGGATAGTGAAATCCTCAAGCGGGTGTGCTTGGAGGCGTGGACGTAGGCGGGGATAGCCGAACCACGTAAAAATCCTTGAGTTCGTTTTTCTCTTCCCTTACTCTTTTATTATTGTGCTTGCATTGAATTTATTGTTTTCGAATTGATTAAGGCATTAGATTGAATTGTTGTGTGGATTTGCTAGGATAAGTTTTAAAATTCCAATTCACCCCCCCTCTTGGGTTGCACACTTGTATTTCACTCCCCGCAACAATAATAGGCCGCCGGCACAGCCGCGCCCAAAAAAGAGCAGCCGAACCCCTTGGGGCCAAGTTCGTCCTGCGGAAAAATGCCCAAAAAGGGGGTGGGCTATAGCCTTGGGGCGTGGGGCAGGCGAACTCCGTCCGCCGGACTCTCAATGGGCTGAGACTTTCCCCACCCCCTCCCCGCGACAAAAATAGGCCGCGGCTGCAGCCGTGCCCAAAAAAGAGCAGCCGAACACCTTGGCGCCAAGTTCGTCCTACGGCAAAATGCCCAAAAAATGGGTGTGCTATAGCCTTTGGGCGTGGGGCCGGCGAACTTCGTCCGCCGGACTCAGAATGGGCCGAGACTTTGCCCACCCCCTCCTCGCGGCAAAAATAGGCTGCGGGCACAGCCGCGCCCAAAAAAGAGCAGCCGAACCCCTTGGCGCCAAGTTCGTCCTGTAGAAAAATGCCCAAAAAAGGGGTGTGCTATAGCCTTGGGGCGTGGGGCCGGCAAAGTTCATCCGCCATCCTCGGAATGGGCCGAGACTTTGGCCACCCGCTCCCCGCTCTATAAATAGGCTACGGGCAGAGCCGCGCCCGAAAAAGAGCTGCCGAACCCCTTGGCGCCAAGTTCGTCCTCGGGAAAAATGTCCAAAAATGGGGTGGGCTATAGCCTTGGGGTGTTGGGGCAGGCGAACTTCGTCCGCCGGACTCTCAATGGGCTGAGACTTTCCCCACCCCCTCCCCGCGACAAAAATAGGCCGCGGCTGCAGCCGTGCCCAAAAAAGAGCAGCCGAACACCTTGGCGCCAAGTCCATCCTGGGGAAAAATGTCCAAAAAAGGGGTGGGCTATAGCCTTGGGACGTGGGGCGGGCGAACTTCGTCCGCCGGACTCAGAATGGGCCGAGACTTTGCCCACCCCCTCCCCGCGGCAAAAATAGGCTGCGGGCACAGCCGCGCCCAAAAAAGAGCAGCCGAACCCCTTGGCGCCAAGTTCGTCCTGTAGAAAAATGCCCAAAAAAGGGGTGTGCTATAGCCTTGGGGCGTGGGGCCGGCAAAGTTCATCCGCCATCCTCGGAATGGGCCGAGACTTTGGCCACCCGCTCCCCGCTCTATAAATAGGCTACGGGCAGAGCCGCGCCCGAAAAAGAGCTGCCGAACCCCTTGGCGCCAAGTTCGTCCTCGGGAAAAATGTCCAAAAATGGGGTGGGCTATAGCCTTGGGGTGTTGGGGCAGGCGAACTTCGTCCGCCGGACTCTCAATGGGCTGAGACTTTCCCAACCCCCTCCCCGCGACAAAAATAGGCCGCGGCTGCAGCCGTGCCCAAAAAAGAGCAGCCGAACACCTTGGCGCCAAGTTCGTCCTACGGCAAAATGCCCAAAAAATGGGTGTGCTATAGCCTTTGGGCGTGGGGCCGGCGAACTTCGTCCGCCGGACTCAGAATGGGCCGAGACTTTGCCCACCCCCTCCTCGCGGCAAAAATAGGCTGCGGGCACAGCCGCGCCCAAAAAAGAGCAGCCGAACCCCTTGGCGCCAAGTTCGTCCTGTAGAAAAATGCCCAAAAAAGGGGTGTGCTATAGCCTTGGGGCGTGGGGCCGGCAAAGTTCATCCGCCATCCTCGGAATGGGCCGAGACTTTGGCCACCCGCTCCCCGCTCTATAAATAGGCTACGGGCAGAGCCGCGCCCGAAAAAGAGCTGCCGAACCCCTTGGCGCCAAGTTCGTCCTCGGGAAAAATGTCCAAAAATGGGGTGGGCTATAGCCTTGGGGTGTTGGGGCAGGCGAACTTCGTCCGCCGGACTCTCAATGGGCTGAGACTTTCCCCACCCCCTCCCCGCGACAAAAATAGGCCGCGGCTGCAGCCGTGCCCAAAAAAGAGCAGCCGAACACCTTGGCGCCAAGTCCATCCTGGGGAAAAATGTCCAAAAAAGGGGTGGGCTATAGCCTTGGGGCGTGGGGCGGGCGAACTTCGTCCGCCGGACTCAGAATGGGCCGAGACTTTGCCCACCCCCTCCCCGCGGCAAAAATAGGCTGCGGGCACAGCCGCGCCCAAAAAAGAGCAGCCGAACCCCTTGGCGCCAAGTTCGTCCTGTAGAAAAATGCCCAAAAAAGGGGTGTGCTATAGCCTTGGGGCGTGGGGCCGGCAAAGTTCATCCGCCATCCTCGGAATGGGCCGAGACTTTGGCCACCCGCTCCCCGCTCTATAAATAGGCTACGGGCAGAGCCGCGCCCGAAAAAGAGCTGCCGAACCCCTTGGCGCCAAGTTCGTCCTCGGGAAAAATGTCCAAAAATGGGGTGGGCTATAGCCTTGGGGTGTTGGGGCAGGCGAACTTCGTCCGCCGGACTCTCAATGGGCTGAGACTTTCCCCACCCCCTCCCCGCGACAAAAATAGGCCGCGGCTGCAGCCGTGCCCAAAAAAGAGCAGCCGAACACCTTGGCGCCAAGTCCATCCTGGGGAAAAATGTCCAAAAAAGGGGTGGGCTATAGCCTCGGGCCGTGGGGCTGGCCAACTTCGTCCGCCGGACTCGGAATGGGCCGAGACTTTGCCCAGCCCCTCCCCGCGACAAAAATAGGCCGCGGGTGCAGCCGCGCCCTAAAAAGAGCAGCCGAACCCCTTGGCGCCAAGTCCGTCCTGCGGAAAAATGCCCAAAAAAGGGGTGGGCTATAGCCTTGGGGCGTAGCGCTGGCCAACTTCATCCGCCGGACTCGGAATGGGCCGAGACTTTCCCCCCCCCCTCCCCGCGACAAAAATAGGCCGTGGGTACAGCCGTGCCCAAAAAAGAGCAGCCGAACACCTTGGCGCCAAGTCCGTCCTGCGGAAAAATGCCCAAAAAGGGGGTGGGCTATAGCCTTGGGGCGTGGGGCTGGCCAACTTCGTCCGCCGGACTCGGAATGGGCCGAGACATTGCCCAGCCCCTCCCCGCGACAAAAATATTCCACGGGCACAGCCGCGCCCTAAAAAGAGCAGCCGAACACCTTGGCGCCAAGTCCGTCCTGCGGAAAAATGCCCAAAAAGGGGGTGGGCTATAGCCTTGGGGCGTGGGGCCGGCGAACTTCGTCTGCCGGACTCGGAATGAGCCGAGACTTTGCCCACCCCCTCCCCGGGACAAAAATGGGCAGCGGATACAGCCGCGCCCAAAAAAGAGCAGCCGAACCCCTTGGCCCCAAGTTCGTCCTGCTGAAAAATGCCCAAAAAAGGGGTGCGCTATAGCCTTGGGGCGTGGGGCTGGCAATCTTCATCCGCCGGACTCGGAATGGGCCGAGATTTTGCCCACCCCCTCCCCGCGACAAAAATAGGCCGCGGGCACAGCCGCACCCAAAAAAGAGGAGCCGAAGCCCTTGGCGCCAAGTTCGTCCTGCGGAAAAATGCCCAAAAAAGGGGTGTGCAATAGCCTTTGGGCATGGGGCCGGCGCACTTCGTCCGCCTTCCTCGGAATGGGCCGCAACTTTGACCACCCCCTCCCCACGACAAAAATTGGCCGCGGGCATAGCCGCACCCAAAAAAGAGCAGCCGAACCCCTTGGCGCCAAGTTCGTCCTGCGGAAAAATACCCAAAAAAGGGGTGTGCTATAGCCTTTGGGCGTGGGGCCGGCAAAGTTTATCCGCCTTCCTCGGAATGGGCCAAGACCTTGCCCACCCCTTCCCCGTGCCAAAAATAGCCCGTGGCCACAGCCGTGCCCAAAAAAGAGCAGTCGAACCCCTGGCCGCTAAGTTCGTCCTGCGGAAAAATGCCCAAAAAACGGGTGTGCTATAGCCTTGGGGCGTGGGGCTGCCGAAGTTCGTCCGCCGGACTCGGAATGGGCCGAGACTTTGTTCACCCCCTCCCCGCGACAAAAATAGGCCGCGGGCACAGCCGCGCCCAAAAATGAGCAGCCACAACCCTTGGCGTCAAGTTCGTCCTGCGGAAAAATGCCCAAACAAGGGGTGGGCTATAGCCTTCGGGCGTGGGGCTGGGAAATTTCGTCCGCTGGACTCGGAACGGGCCGAGACTTTGCCCACCCCCTCCCCGGGACAAAAATAGGCCGCGGGCACAGCCGCGCCCAAAAAAGAGCAGCCGAAGCCCTTGGCGCCAAGTTCGTACTGCAGAAAAATGTCCAAAAATGGGGTGTGCAATAGCCTTTGGGCGTGGGGCCGGCAAAGTTCATCCGCCTTCCTCCGAATGGGCCGAGACTTTGGCCACCCCCTCACCGCGCCAAAAATAGGCCACGGGCACAGCCGCGTCCAAAAAATAGCAGCTGAACCCCTTAGCGCCAAGTTCGTCCTGCGAAAAAATGCCCAAAAAAGGGGTGTGCTATAGCCTCGGTGCGTGATGACGGCAAAGTTCGTCCGCCGGACTCGGAATGGGCCGAGACTTTCCCCACCCCCTCCCCGCGACCGAAATAGGCCGCGGGCACAGCCGCGCCCAAAAAAGGGCAGCCGAAGCCCTTGGCGCCAAGTTCGTACTGCGGAAAAATGTCCAAAAAAGGGGTGTGCAATAGCCTTTGGGCGTGGGGCCGGCAAAGTTCATCCGCCTTCCTCCGAATGGGCCGAGACTTTGGCCACCCCCTCGCCGCGCCAAAAATAGGCCACGGGCACAGCCGCGTCCAAAAAATAGCAGCTGAACCCCTTGGCGCCAAATTCGTCCTGCGAAAAAATGCCCAAAAAAGGGGTGTGCTATAGCCTTGGTGCGTGATGCCGGCAAAGTTCGTCCGCCGGACTCGGAATGGGCCGAGACTTTCCCCACCCCCTCCCCGCAACCGAAATAGGCCACGGGCACAGCCGCGCCCAAAAAAGAGCAGCCGAACACCTTGGCGCCAAGTTCGTCCTGCGGAAAAATGCCCAAAAAAGGGGTGGACTATAGCCTTGGGGCGTGGGGCTGGCGAACTTCGTCCGCCTACCTCGGAATGGGCCGAGACTTACGCCACCCCCTCCCCGCGACAAAATTAGGCCGCGGGCACAGCCGCGCCCAAAAAAGTGCAGCCGAACCCCTTGGTGCCAAGTTTGTCCTGCGGAAAAATGGCCAAAATGGGTGTGGGCTATAGCCTTGGGGCGTGGGGCCGGTAAAGTTCATCCGCCATCCTCGGAATGGGCCGAGACTTTGCCCACCCCCTCCCTGCGCTAAAGATGAGCTGCGGCCACAGCCGATTCCAAAAAAGAGCAGCCGAACCCCTTGGCGCAAAGTTCGTCCTGCGGAAAAATACCCAAAAACGGGGTGTGCTATAGCCTTTGGGCCTGGGGCCGGCAAAGTTCATCTGCCATCATCGGAATGGGCCGAGACTTTGGCCACCCCCCCCCCCCCCCCCCGCAACAAAAATAGGCCGCAGGCACAGCCGCGCCCAAAAGAGTGCAGGCAAACCCCTTGGCGCCAAGTTCGTCCTGCGGAAAAATGCCCAAAAAGGGGGTGGGCTATAGCCTTGGGGCGTGGGGCGCTCGAACTTCGTCTGCCGGACTCAGAATGGGCCGAGACATTGGCCACCGCCTCCCTGCGACAAAAGTAGGCCGCGGGCACAGCCGCGTCCAAAAAAGAGCAGCCGAACACCTTGTCGCCAAGTTCGTCCTGCGGAAAAATGCCCAAAAAAGGGGTGTGCTATAGCCTTGGGGCGTGGGGCTGCCGAAGTTCATCCGCCGGAGTCGGAATGTGCCGAGACTTTGCCCACCCCATCCCCACGACAAAAAAAGGCCGCGGGCACAGCCACGCCCAAAAAAGAGCAGCTGAAACCCTTGGCGCCAAGTTCGTCCTGCGGAAAAATGCCCAAAAAGGGGTGGGCTATAGCCCTGGGGCGTGGGGCCCGTGAACTTCGTCCGCCGGACTCGGAATAGGCCGAGACTAAGGCCACCCCCTCCCCGCGACAAAAATAGGCCGCGGGCACAGCCGCGTCAAAAAAATGCAGCCGAACCCCTTGGCGCCAAGTTAGTCCTGCGGAAAAATGCCCAAAAAAGGGGTGTGCTGTAGCCTTGGGGCGTGGGGCTGCTGAAGTTCATCCGCCGGACTCGGAATGTGCCGAGACTTTGCCCACCCCATCCCCACGACAAAAATAGGCCGCGGGCACAGCCGCGCCCAAAAAAGAGCAGCCGAACCCCTTGTTGCCTAGCTCGTCCTTTGGCAAAATGCCCAAAAAACGGGTGTGCTATAGCCTTTGGGCGTCGGCCAGCAAAGTTCATCCGCCTTCCTCAGAATGGGCCGAGACTTTGCCCAACCCCTTCCCGTGCCAAAAATAGGCCGCGCGCACAGCCGCGCCCAAAAAAGAGCAGCCGAACCCCTTGGCGCCAAGTTCGTCCTGCGGAAAAATTCCCAAAAAAGGGGTGTGCTATAGCCTTTGGGCGTGGGGCCGGCAAAGTTCATCCGCCTTCCACGGAATGGGCCGAGACTTTGCCCACCCCCTCCCCGCACCAAAAATAGGCCGCGGGCACTGCCGCGCCCAAAAAAGAGCAGCCGAACCCTTGGCGCCAAGTTCGTCCTGCGGAAAAATGCCCAAAAAAGGGGTGTGCTATAGCCTTTGGGCGTGGGGCCGGCAAAGTTCATCCGCCTTCCTCGGAATGGGCCGAGACTTTGCCCACCCCCTCCCCACGCCAAAAATAGGCCGCGGGCACAGCCGCGCCCAAAAAAGAGCGGCCGAACCCCTTGGCGCCAAGTTCGTCCTGCGGAAAAATGCCCAAAAAGGGGGTGGGCTATAGCCTTTGGGCGTGGGGCTGGCGAACTTCGTCCGCCGGACTCGGAATAGGCCGAGACTTTGGCCACCCCCTCCCCGCGACAAAAATAGGCTGCGGGCACAGCCGCGCCCAAAAAAGAGCAGCCGAACCCCTTGGTGCCATGTTCGTCCAGCGGAAAAATGCCCAAAAAGGGGTGGGCTATAGCCTTGGGGCGTGGGGCTGGCAAACTTCGTCCGCCTTCCACAGAATGGGCCGAAACTTTGCCCACCCCCTCACCGTCACGAAAATAGGCCGCGGGCACAGCCGTGCCCAAAAAATAGCAGCCGAACCCCTTGGCGCCAGGTTCGTCCTCCGGAAAAATGCCCAAAAAGGCGGTGGGCTATAGCCTATGGGCGTGAGGCTGGCGAACCCTCCCCGTGACAAAAATAGGCCGTGGACACAGCCGCACCCAAAAAAGAGCAGCCGAACCCCTTGGCGCCAAGTTCGTCCTGCGGAAAAATTCCCAAAAAACGGGTGTGCTATAGCCTTTGTGCGTGGGGCCGGCGAACTTCATACACCTTCCTCGGAATGGGCCGAGACTTTGGCCACCCCCTCCCAGCGACAAAAGTAGGCCGCGCGCACAGCCGCGCCCAAAAAAGAGCAGCCGAACCCCTTGGCGCCAAGTTCGTCCTGCGGCAAAATGCCCAAAAAGGGGGTGTGCTATAGCCTTTGGGCGTGGGGCCGGCAAACTTCCTCCGCCTTCCTCGGAATGGGCCTAGACTTTGCCCACCCCCTCCCTTCACCAAAAATAGGCCGTGGACACAGCCGCGCCCAAAAAAGAGCAGCCGAACCCCTTGGCGCCAAGTTCGTCCTGCGGAAAAATGCCCAAAAAAGGGGTGGGCTATAGCCTTGGGGCGTGGGGCTGGCGAACTTCGTCCCCCTTTCTCGGAATGGGTTGAGACTTTGCCCACCCCCTCCCCGTGACAAAAATAGGCCGCGGGCACAGCCGCGCCCAAAAAAGAGCAGCCGAACCCCTTGGCGCCAAGTTCGTCCTGCGGAAAAATTCCCAAAAAAGGGGTGTGCTATAGCCTTTGGGCGTGGGGCCGGCAAAGTTCATCCGCCTTCCTCGGAATGGGCCGACACTTTGCCCCCCCCCTCCCCGCACCAAAAATAGGCCGCGGGCACAGCCGCGCCCAAAAAAGAGCAGCCGAACCCTTGGCGCCAAGTTCGTCCTGCGGAAAAATGCCCAAAAAAGGGGTGTGCTATAGCCTTTGGGCGTGGGGCCGGCAAAGTTCATCCGCCTTCCTCGGAATGGGCCGAGACTTTGCCCAACCCCTCCCCACGCCAAAAATAGGCCGCGGGCACAGCCGCGCCCAAAAAAGAGCGGCCGAACCCCTTGGCGCCAAGTTCGTCCTGCGGAAAAATGCCCAAAAAGGGGGTGGGCTATAGCCTTTGGGCGTGGGGCTGGCTAACTTCGTCCGCCGGACTCGGAATAGGCCGAGACTTTGGCCAGCCCCTCCCCGCGACAAAAATAGGCTGTCGGCACAGCCGCGCCCAAAAAAGAGCAGCCGAACCCCTTGGTGCCATGTTCGTCCAGCGGAAAAATGCCCAAAAAGGGGTGGGCTATAGCCTTGGGGCGTGGGGCTGGCAAACTTCGTCCGCCTTCCACAGAATGGGCCGAAACTTTGCCCACCCCCTCACCGCAACAAAAATAGGCCGCGGGCACAGCCGCGCCCAAAAAATAGCAGCCGAACCCCTTGGCGCCAGGTTCATCCTCCGGAAAAATGCCCAAAAAGGCGGTGGGCTATAGCCTATGGGCGTGCGGCTGGCGAACCCTCCCCGCGACAAAAATAGGCCGTGGACACAGCCGCACCCAAAAAAGAGCAGCCGAACCCCTTGGCGCCAAGTTCGTCCTGCGGAAAAATGCCCAAAAAAGGGGTGGGCTATAGCCTTGGGGCGTGGGGCTGCCGAAGTTCGTCCGCCGGAATCGGAATGGGCCGACACTTTGCCCACCCCCTCCCCGCGACAAAAATAGGCCGCGGGCACAGCCACGCCCAAAAAAGAGCAGCCGAACCCCTTGGCGACAAGTTCATCCTGCAGAAAAAAGCCCAAAAAAGGGGTGGGCTATAGCCTTGGGGCGTGGGGCTTGCGAACTTCGTCCGCCGGACTTGGAATGTGCCGAGACTTTGCCCACCCCCTCCCCGCGACAAAAATAGGCCGTGGGCACAGCCGCGCCAAAAAAAGAGCAGCCGAACCCCTTGGCGCCAGGTTCGTCCTCCGGGAAAATGCTCAAAAAGGGGGTGGGCTATAGCCTTGGGGCGTGGGGCTGGCGAACTACGTCCGCCTTCCTCGGAATGGGCCGAGACTTTGCCCACCCCCTCCCCGCGACAAAAATAGGCCGCGGGCACAGCCGCGCCCAAAAAAGAGCAGCCGACCCCTTGGCGCCATGTTCGTCCTGCGGAAAAATGCCCAAAAAAGGGGTGGGCTATAGCCTTGGGGCGTGGGGTGGCTGAAGTTCATCCGCCGGACTCGGAAAGGGCCGAGACTTTGCCCACCACCTCCCCGCGATGAAAATAGGCCGCGGGCACAGCCGCGAGCAAAAAAGAGCAGTCGAACCCCTTGGCGCCAAGTTCGTCCTGCGGAAAAATGCCCAAAAAAGGGGTGTGCAATAGCCTTGGGGCGTGGGGCTGCCGAAGTTCGTCCGCCGGACTCGGAATGTGCAGAGACTTTTCCCACCTCCTCCCCGTGACAAAAATAGGCTGCGGGCACAGCCGCGCCCAAAAAAGAGCAGCCGAGCCCCTTGGCGCCAAGTTCGTCCTGCGAAAAAATGCCCAAAAAAGGGGTGTGCTTTAGCCTTTGGGCGTGGGGCCGGCGAACTTCGTCCTCCTTTCTCGGAATGGGTCGAGACTTTGCCCACCCCCTCCCCATGAAAAAAATAGGCCGCGGGCACAGCCGCGCCCAAAAAAGAGCAGCCGAACCCTTGGCACCAAGTTTATCCGTCGGCAAAATGCCCAAAAAATGGGTGTGCTATAGCCTTTGGGCATGGGACCGGCAAAGTTCTTCCCCCTCCCTCGGAATGGGCCGAGACTCTGCCCACCCCCTCCCCGCACCAAAAATAGGCCGCGGGCACAGCCGCGCCCAAAAAAGAGCAGCCGAACCCCTTGGTGCCAAGTTCGTCCTGCGAAAAATGCCCAAAAAGGGGTGGTCTATAGCCTTTGGGCGTGGGGCCGGCGAACTTCGTCCGACTTCCTCGGAATGGGCCGAGACTTTGGCCACCGCCTCCCCGTGACAAAAATAGGCCGCGGGCACAGCCGCGCCCAAAAAAGAGCAGCCGAACCCCTTGGCGCCAAGTTCGTCCTGCGGAAAAATGCCCAAAAAGGGGGTGGGCTATAGCCTTTGGGCGTGGGGCTGGCGAACTTCGTCCGCCGGACTCGGAATAGGCCGAGACTTTGGCCAACCCCTCCCCGTGACAAAAATAGGCTGCGGGCACAGCCGCGCCCAAAAAAGAGCAGCCGAACCCCTTGGTGCCATGTTCGTCCAGCGGAAAAATGCCCAAAAAAGGGGGTGGGCTATAGCCTCGGGGCGTGGGGCTAGCGAACTTCGTCCGCCTGCCTCGGAATGGGCCGACGCTTTGACAACCCCCTCCCCGCGACAAAAATTGGCCGTGGGCACAGCCACGCCAAAAAAAGAGCAGATGAACCCCTTGGCGCCAAGTTCGTCCTGCGGAAAAATGCCCAAAAAAGGGGTGGGCTATAGCCTTGGGGCGTGGGCCTTGCGAACTTCGTCCGCCGGACTCGGAATGTGCTGAGACTTTGCCCACCCCCTCCCCGCGACAAAAATAGGCCGCGGGCACAGCAGCGCCAAAAAAAGAGCAGCCGAACCCCTTGGTGCCAGGTTCGTCCTCCGGAAAAAAGCCCAAAAAGCGGGTGGGCTATAGCCTTGGGGCGTGGGGCTGGCGAACTTCGTCCGCCTTCCTCGGAATTGGCCGAGACTTTGCCCACGCCCTCCCCTCGACAAAAATAGGCCGCGGGCACAGCCGCGCCAAAAAAAGAGCAGCCGAACCCCTTGGCGCCAAGTTCGTCCTGCGGAAAAATGCCCAAAAAAGGGGTGGGCTAAAGCCTGGGGGTGTGGGGCTGGCGAACTTCGTCCGCCGGACTCGGAATGCGCCGAGGCTTTGCCCACCCTCTCCCCGCGACAAAATAGCCCGCGGACACAGCCGCGCCCAGAAAAGAGCAGCCGAACCCCTTGGCGCCAAGTTCGTCCTGTGGGAAAATGCCCAAAAAAGGGGTGTGGTATAGCCTTGGGGCGTGGGGCGGGCGAACTTCGTCCGCCGGACTCTGAATGGGCCGAGACTTTGCCCACCCCCTCCCCGCGACAAAAATAGGCCGCGGGCACAGCCGCGCCCAAAAAAGAGCAGCCAAACCCCTTGGCGCCAAGTTCGTCCTGCGGAAAAATGCCCAAAAAAGGGGTGGGCTATATCCTTGGGGCGTGGGGCTGGCGCACTTCGTCCGCCGGACTCGTAATGGGCCGAGACTTTGCCCACCCCCTCCCCACGACAAACATAGGCCGCGGGCACCGCCGCGCCCAAAAAAGAGCGGCCGAACCCCTTGGCGCCAAGTTCGTCCTGCGGAAAAATGCGCAAAAAAGGGGTGTGCTATTGCCTTTGGACGTGGGACCGGCGAACTTCGTCCGCCTTCCTTGGAATGGGCCGAGACTTTGGCCACCCCCTCCCAACGACAAAAATAGGCCGCGGGCACAGCTGCGCCCAAAAAGGAGCAGCCGAACACCTTGGCGCCAATTTCATCCTGCGGAAATATGCCCAAAAAGGGGATGGGCTATAGCCTTGGGGCGTGGGGCCAGCGAACTTCGTCCGCCGGACTCGGAATGGGCCGAGACTTTGCCTACCCCCTCCCCGTGACAAAAATAGGCCGCGGGCACAGCCGCGCCCAAAAAAGAGCAGCTAAACCCCTTGGCGCCAAGTTCGTCCTGCGGAAAAATGCCCAAAAAAGGGGTGGGCTATATCCTTGGGGTGTGGGGCTGGCGCACTTCGTCCGCCGGACTCGTAATGGGCCGAGACTTTGCCCACCCCCTCCCCACGACAAACATAGGCCGCGGGCACCGCCGCGCCCAAAAAAGAGCAGCCAAACCCCTTGGCGCCAAGTTTGTCCTGCGGAAAAATGCACAAAAAATGGGTGCGCTATAGCCTTGGGGCGTGGGGCGGGCGAACTTTATCCGCCGGACTCAGAATGGGCCGAGACTTTGCCCACCCCCTCCCCAAGACAAAAATAGGCCGCGGGCACAGCCGCGCCCAAAAAAGAGCAGCGGAACCCTTTGGCACCAACTTCGTCCTGCGGAAAAATGCGCAAAAAAGGGGTGTGCTATAGCTTTTGGGCGTGGGGCCGGCGAAAATCGTCCGCCTTCCTCAGAATGGGCCGAGACGTTGCCCACCTCCTCCCCGTAACACAAATAGGCCATGGGTACAGCCGCACCCAAAAAAGAGCAGCCAAACCCCTTGGCGCCAAGTTCGTCCTGCTGAAAAATGCGCAAAAAAGGGGTGTGCTATAGCCTTTGGGCGTGGGGCAGGCGAAAATCGTCTGCCTTGCTCGGAATGGGCCGAGACTTTGGCCACCCCCTCCCCGCGACAAAAATAGGCCGCTGGCACAGCCGCGCCCAAAAAAGAGCAGCCAAACCCCGTGGCGCCAAGTTCGTCCTGCGGAAAAATGCCCAAAAAAGGGGTGTGCTATAGCCTTGGGGCGTGGGGCCGGCGAACTTCGTCCGCCTTCCTCGGAATGGGCCGAGACTTTGGCCACTCCCTCACCACGACAAAAATAGGCCGCGGGCACAGCCGCGCCCAAAAAAGAGCAGCCGAACCCCTTGGCGCCAAGTTCGTCCTGTAGAAAAATGCCCAAAAAAGGGGTGTGCTATAGCCTTGTGGGGTGGGGCTGGCGAACTTCGTCCGCTGGACTCGGAATGGGCCGAGGCTTTGCTGACCCGCTCCCCGCGACAAAAATAGGCCGCGGGCACAGCATCGCCCAAAAAAGAGCAGCGAAACCCCTTGGCGCCAAGTTCGTCCTGCAGAAAAATGCAAAAAAAAGGGGTGTGCTATAGCCTTTGGGCGCGGGGCCCGCGAACATCGTCCGCCTTCCTCGGAATGGGCCGAGACTTTGGCCACCCCCTACCCGCAACAAAAATAGGCCGCGGGCACAGCCGCGCCCAAAAAAGAGCAACCGAACCCCTTTGCGAAAAGTTCGTCCTGCGGAAAAATGCCCAAAAAAGGGGTGGGCTATAGCCTTGGGGCGTGGGGCTGGCGTACTTCGTCCCCCGGACTCGGAATGGGCCGAGACTTTGCCCACCCCCTCCCCGCGACAAACATAGGCTGCGGGCACAGCCGCGCCGAAAAAAGAGCAGCCAAACCCCTTGGCGCCAAGTTCGTCCTGCGGAAAAATGCCCAAAAAAGGGGTGTGATATAGCCTTGGGGCGTGGGGCGGATTGGCCGAGACTTGGCCCACCCGCTCCCCAAGACAAAAATAAGCCGCGGGCACAGCCGCGCCCAAAAAAGAGCAGCTGAACCCCTTGGCGCCAAGTTTGTCCAGCGGAAAAATGCCCAAAAAAGGGGTGTGCTATAGCCTTGGGGCGTGGGGCTGCCGAAGATTATCCGCCGGACTCGGAATGGGCCGAGACTTTTCCCACCCCCTCCCCATGACAAAAATAGGCCTGCGGCACAGCCGCACCCAAAAAAGAGCAGCCGAACCCCGTGGCGCCAAGTTCGTCCTGCTGAAAAATGCCCAAAAAAGCGGTGTGCTATAGCCTTACGACGTGGGGCTGCCGAAGTTCTTCCGCCGGACCCGGAATGGGCCGAGACTTTTCACACCCCCTCCCCGTGACAAAAATAGGCCGCGGGCACAGCCGCGCCCAAAAACGAGCAGCAAAACCCCTTGGCACCAAGTTAGTCCTGCGGAAAAATGCCCAAAAAGGGGGTGGGCTATAGACTTGGGGCGTGGGGCTGGCGAACTTCGTCCGTCGGACTCGGAATGGGGCGAGACTTTCCGCACCCTCTCCCCGCGACAAAAATAGGCCACGGGCGCAGCTGCGCCCAAAAAATAGCAGCCGAACCCCTTGGCGCCAAGTTCGTCCTGCGGAAAAATGCCCAAAAAAGGGGTGGGCTATAGCCTTCGGGCGTGGGGCTGGCGCACTCCGTCCACCGGACTCGGAATGGGCTTAGAATTTTCCCACCCCCTCCCCGCGACAAAAATAGGCCGCGGACGCAGCCGCGCCCAGAAAAGAGCGGCCGAACCCCTTGGCGCCAAGTTCGTCCTGCGGAAAAATGCCCAAAAAGGGGGTGGGCTATAGCCTTTGGGCGTGGGGCTGGCGAACTTCGTCCGCCGGACTCGGAATAGGCCGAGACTTTGGCCAACCCCTCCCCGTGACAAAAATAGGCTGCGGGCACAGCCGCGCCCAAAAAAGAGCAGCCGAACCCCTTGGTGCCATGTTCGTCCAGCGGAAAAATGCCCAAAAAAGGGGGTGGGCTATAGCCTCGGGGCGTGGGGCTAGCGAACTTCGTCCGCCTGCCTCGGAATGGGCCGAGGCTTTGACAACCCCCTCCCCGCGACAAAAATTGGCCGCGGGCACAGCCGCGCCAAAAAAAGAGCAGATGAACCCCTTGGCGCCAAGTTCGTCCTGCGGAAAAATGCCCAAAAAAGGGGTGGGCTATAGCCTTGGGGCGTGGGCCTTGCGAACTTCGTCCGCCGGACTCGGAATGTGCTGAGACTTTGCCCACCCCCTCCCCGCGACAAAAATAGGCCGCGGGCATAGCAGCGCCAAAAAAAGAGCAGCCGAACCCCTTGGTGCCAGGTTCGTCCTCCGGAAAAAAGCCCAAAAAGGGGGTGGGCTATAGCCTTGGGGCGTGGGGCTGGCGAACTTCGTCCGCCTTCCTCGGAATTGGCCGAGACTTTGCCCACGCCCTCCCCTCGACAAAAATAGGCCGCGGGCACAGCCGCGCCTAAAAAAGAGCAGCCGACCTCTTGGCGCCAAGTTCCTCCTGCGGAAAAATGCCCAAAAAGGGGGTTGGCTATAGCCTTTGGGCGTGGGGCTGGCGAACGTCGTCCGCCTTCCTCGGAATGGGCCAAGACTTTGCGCACCCCCTCCCCGTGACAAACATAGGCCGCGGGCACAGCCGCGCCCAAAAAACAGCAGCCAAACCCCTTGGCGCCAAGTTCGTCCTGCGGAAAAATGGGCAAAAAAGGGGTGTACTATAGCCTTTGGGCGTGGGGCCGGTGAACATCGTCCGCCCTGCTCGGAATGGGCCGAGACTTCGGCCACCCCCACCCCGCGACAAAAATAGGCCGCGGGCACAGCCGCGCCCAAAAAAGAGCAGCCGAACCCCGTGGCGCCAAGTTTGTCCTGCGGAAAAATGCCCAAAAAAGGGGTGTGCCATAGCCTTGGGGCGTGGGGCCGGCGAACTTCGTCCGCCTTCCTCGGAATGGGCCGAGATTTCGGCAACCCCCTCCCCATGACAAAAATAGGCCGCGGGCACAGCCGCGCCCAAAAAAGAGCAGCCGAACCCCTTGGCGCCAAGTTCGTCCGGCAGAAAAATGCCCAAAAAAGGGGTGTGCTATAGCCTTGGGGCGTGGGGCCGGCGAACTTCGTCCGCCGGACTCGGAATGGGCCGAGGCTTTGCCTACCCGCTCCCCACGACAAAAATAGGCCGCGGGCACAGCCGCGCCCAAAAAAGAGAAGCCAAACCCCTTGGCGCCAAGTTCGTCATGCGGAAAAATGCGCAAAAAAGGTGTGTGCTATAGCCTTTGGGCGTGGGGCCCGCGAACTTCGTCCACCTTCATCGGAATGGGCCGAGACTTTGGCCACCCCCTCCCCACGACAAAAATAGGCCGGCGGCAAAGCCGCGCCCAAAAAAGAGCAGCTGAACCCCGTGGCGCCAAGTTCGTCCTGCGGAAAAATGCCCAAAAAAAGCGGTGTGCTATAGCCTTAGGACGTTGGGCTGCCCAAGTTCGTCCGCCGGACCCGGAATGGGCCGAGACGTTTCACACCCCCTCCCCACGACAAAAATAGGCTGCGGGCACAGCCGCGTCCAAAAAAGAGCAGCCGAACCCCTTGGCACCAAGTTAGTCCTGCGGAAAAATGCCCAAAAAGAGTTGGGGCTATAGCCTTGGGGCGTGGGGCTGGCGAACTTCGTCCGCCTTCCCCGGAATGGGCCGAGACTTTGCCCACCCCCTCCCCCTGACAAAAATAGGACGCGGGCACAGCCGCGCCTAAAAAAGAGCAGCCGACCTCTTGGCGCCAAGTTCCTCCTGCGGAAAAATGCCCAAAAAGGGGGTTGGCTATAGCCTTTGGGCGTGGGGCTGGCGAACGTCGTCCGCCTTCCTCGGAATGGGCCAAGACTTTGCCCACCCCCTCCCCGTGACAAACATAGGCCGCGGGCACAGCCGCGCCCAAAAAACAGCAGCCAAACCCCTTGGCGCCAAGTTCGTCCTGCGGAAAAATGCCGAAAAAAGGGGTGGGCTATAGCCTTGGGGCGCGGCGCTGGCGAAGTTCGTCCGCCGGACACAGAATGGGCCGAGACTTTTCCCACCCCCTCCCCGTGACAAAAATAGGCCGCGGGCACAGCTGCGCCCAAAAAAGAGCTGCCAAACCCCTTGGCGCCAAGTTCGTCCTGCGGAAAAATGCCCAAAAAAGGGGTGGGCTATATCCTTGGGGCGTGGCGCTGGCGAACTTCGTCCGCCGGACTCGGAATGGGCCGAGACTTTGCCTACCCCCTCCCCGCGACAAAAATAGGCCGCGGGCACCCCCGCACCCAAAAAAGAGCAGCGGAACCCCTTGGCGCCAAGTTCGTCCTGCGGAAAAATGCCCAAAAAAGGGGTCTGATATAGCCTTGGGGCGTGGGGCTGCCGAAGTTCGTCCGCCGGACTTGGAATGGGCCGAGACTTTGCCCACCCCCTCCCCGTGACAAAAATAGGCTGCGTGTACAGACGCACCCAAGAAAGAGCAGCCCAACCCCTTGGCGCCAAGTTCATCCTGCGGAAAAATGCCCAAAAAGGGAGTGGGCTATAGCCTTGGGGCGTGGGGCTGGCGAACATCGTCCGCCTTCCTCGGAATGGGCCGAGACTTTGCCCACCCCCTCCCCGCGACAAAAATAGGCCACGGGCTAAGCCGCGCCCAAAAAAGAGCAGCGGAACCCCTTGGCGCCAAGTTCGTTCTGCGGAAAAATGCCCAAAAAAGGGGTCTGATATAGCCTTGGGGCGTGGGGCTGCCGAAGTTCGTCCGCCGGACCCAGAATGGGCCGAGACTTTTCACACCCCCTCCCCGTGACAAAAATAGGCTGCGGGCACAGCCGCGCCCAAAAAAGAGCAGCCGAACCCCATGGCACCAAGTTAGTCCTGCGGAAAAATGCCCAAAAAGGGGGTGGGCTATAGCCTTGGTGCGTGGGGCTGGCGAACTTCGTCCGTCGGACTCGGAATGGGGCGAGACTGTCCGCACCCCCTCCCCGTGACAAAAATAGGCCCCGGGCACAGCTGCGCCCAAAAAACAGCAGCCGAACCCCTTGGCGCCAAGTTCGTCCTGCGGAAAAATGCCCAAAAAAGGGGTGGGCTATAGCCTTCGGGCGTGGGACCGGCGAACTTCGTCCGCCTTCCTCGGAATGGGCCGAGACTTTGCCCACCTCCTCCCCGTGACAAAAATAGGCCGCGGGCACAGCAGCGCCCAAAAAAGAGCAGCCGAACCCGGTGGCGCCAAGTTAGACCTGCGGAAAAATGCGCAAAAAAGGGGTGTACTATAGCCTTTGGGCGTGGGGCCGGTGAACATCGTCCGCCCTGCTCGGAATGGGCCGAGACTTCGGCCACCCCCACCCCGCGACAAAAATAGGCCGCGGGCACAGCCGCGCCCAAAAAAGAGCAGCCGAACCCCGTGGTGCCAAGTTTGTCCTGCGGAAAAATGCCCAAAAAAGGGGTGTGCCATAGCCTTGGGGCGTGGGGCCGGCGAACTTCATCCGCCTTCCTCGGAATGGGCCGAGACTTCGGCAACCCCCTCCCCTTGACAAAAATAGGCCGCGGGCACAGCCGCGCCCAAAAAAGAGCAGCCGAACCCCTTGGCGCCAAGTTCGTCCTGCCGAAAAATGCCCGAAAAAGGGGTGGGCTATAGCCTTGGGGCGTGGGGCCGGCGCACATCGTCCGCCGGACTCGGAATGGGCCTAGACTTTGCCCACCCCCTCCCCGCGACAAAAATAGGCCGCGGGCACAGCCGCGCCCAAAAAAGAGCTGCCGAACCCCTTGGCGCCAAGTTCGTCCTGCGGGGAAATGCCGAAAAAGGGGGTGGGCTATAGCCTTGGGGCGTGGCGCTGGCGGACTTCGTCCGCCGAACTCGGAATGGGCCGAGACTTTTCCCACCCCCTCCCCGTGACAAAAATAGGCTGCGTGTACAGACGCACCCATGAAAGAGCAGCCCAACCCCTTGGCGCCAAGTTCGTCCTGCGGAAAAATGCCCAAAAAGGGAGTGGGCTATAGCCTTGGGGCGTGGCGCTGGCGAACTTAGTCCGCCGGGCACAGAATATGCTGAGACTTTTCCAACCCCTCCCCGCGACAAAAATAGGCCGCGGGCTCAGCCGCGCCCAAAAAAGAGCTGCCGAACCCCTTGGTGCCAATTTCGTCCTGCGGAAAAATGCCCAAAAAAGGGGTGTGCTATAGCCTTGGGGCGTGGGGCTGCCGAAGTTCGTCCGCCGGACTAGGAATGGGCCGAGACTGTGCCCACCCCCTCCCCACGACAAAAATAGGCCGCGGGCTAAGCCGCGCCCAAAAAAGAGCTGCCGAACCCCTTGGTGCCAAGTTCGTCCTGCGGAAAAATGCCCAAAAAGGGGGTGGGCTATAGCCTTGGGGCGTGGCGCTGGCGAAGTTCGTCCGCCGGACACAGAATGGGCCGAGACTTTTCCCACCCCCTCCCCGTGACAAAAATAGGCCGCGGGCACAGCTGCGCCCAAAAAAGAGCTGCCAAACCCCTTGGCGCCAAGTTCGTCCAGCGGAAAAATGCCCAAAAAAGGGGTGTGCTACAGCCTTTGGGCGTGGGGCCAGCAAAGTTCATCCGCCTTCCTCGGAATGGGGCGAGACTTGGGCCACCCCCTCCCCGTGACAAAAATAGGCCGTGGGCAGAGCCGCGCCCAAAAAAGAGCAGCCGAACCCCCTGGCGCCAAGTTCGTCCTGCGGAAAAATGCCCAAAAAAGGGGTGTGCTATAGCCTTCGGGCGTGGGGCCGGCAAAGTTCGTCCGCTGGACTCGGAATGGGCCGAGACTTTTCCCACCCCCTCCCCGCAACAAAAATAGGCCGCGGGCACAGCCGCGCCCAAAAAGGAGCAGCCGAACCCCTTGGGGCCAAGTTCGTCCCGCGGAAAAATGCCCAAAACAAGGGTGGGCTATAGCCTTGGGGTGTGGGGCTGGCGCACTTCGTCCGCCGGACTCGGAATGGGCCGAGACTTTGCCCACCCCCTCCCCAAGACAAAAATAGGCCGCGGGCACAGCCTCGCCCAACAAAGAGAAGCCGAACCCCTTGGCGCCAAGTTCGCCCTGCGGAAAAATGCCCAAAAAAGGGGCGGGCTGTAGCCTTGGGGCGTGGGGCTGGCGAAGTTCGTCCGCCGGACTCGGAATGGGCCGAGACTTTGCCCACCCCCTGCCCACGACAAAAATAGGCCGTGGGCACAGCCGCGCCCAAAAAAGAGTAGCCGACCCCTTGGCGCCAAGTTCGTCCTGCGGAAAAATGCCCAAAAATGGCGTGGGCTATGGCCTGGGGCCTGGGGCTGGCGAACTTCGTCCGCCTTCCTCGGAATGGGCCAAGACTTTGCCCACCCCCTCCCCACGACAAAAATACGCCACGTGCACAGCCGCGCCCCAAAAAGAGCTGCCGACCCCTTGGTGCCAAGTTCGTCCTGCGGAAAAATGCCCAAAAACGGCGTGGGCTATAGCCTTGGGGTGTGGGGCTGGCGGACTTCGTCCGCCTTCCTCGGAATAGGCCAAGACTTTGCCCACCCCCTCCCAGCCGCAAAAATAGGCCGCGGGCACAGCCGAGCCCAAAAAAGAGCAGCGGACCCCTTGGCGCCAAGTTCGTCCAGTGGAAAAATGCCCAAAAAGGGAGTGGGCTATAGCCTTGGGGCGTGGGGCTGGCGAACTTCGTCCGCCTTCCTCGGAATGGGCCGAGACTTTGCCCACCCCCTCCCAGCGACAAAAATAGGCCGCGGGCACAGCCGCACCCAAGAAAGAGCAGCCGACCCCTTGGCGCCAAGTTCGTCCTGCGGAAAAATGCCCAAAAAAGGGGTGTGCTATAGCCTTGGGGCGTGGGGCTGCCGAAGTTCGTCCGCCGGACCCGGAATGGGCCGAGACTGTGCCCACCCCCTCCCCGCGACAAAAATAGGCCGCGGGGACAGCCGCGCCCAAACAAAAGCAGCCGAACCCCTAGGCGCCAAGATCGGCCTGCGGAAAAATGCCCAAAAAAGGGGTGGGCTGTAGCCTTGGTGCGTGCGGCTGGCGAAGTTCATCCGCCGGACTCGGAATGGGCCGAGACTTTGCCCACCCCCTCCCCGCGACAAAAATAGGCCGCGGGCACAGCCGCGCCCAAAAAAGAGCAGCCGAACCCCTTGGCGCCAGGTTCGTCCTGCCGAAAAATGACGAAAAAAAAGGTGGGCTATAGCCTTTGGGCGTGGGGCCAGTAAAGTTCGTCCGCCTTCCTCAGAATGGGCCGAGACTTTGCACACCCCCTCCCCGTGCCAAAAATAGGCAGCGGGCATGGCCGTACCCAAAAAAGAGCAGCCGAAGCCCTTGGCGCCAAGTTCGTCCTCCGGAAAAGTGCCCAAAAAGGGGGTGGGCTATAGCCTATGGGCGTGGGGCTTGCGAACTTCGTCCGCCGGACTCGGAATGGACCGAGACTTTTCCCACCCCCTCCCCGTGGAAAAAATAGGCCGTGGGCACAGCCGCACCCAAAAAAGAGCAGTCGAACCCCTTGGCGCCAAGTTCGTCGTGCGGAAAAATGCCCAAAAAAGGGGTGTGATATAGCCTTGGGGCGTGGGAAGGGCGCACTTCGTCCGCCGGACTCGGAATGCGCCGAGACTTTGCCCACCCCCTCCCCGTGGAAACAATAGGCCGCGGGCACAGCCGCGCCCAATAAAGAGCAGCCGAACCCCTTGGCGCCAAGTTCGTCCTGCTGAAAAATGCCCAAAAAAGCTGTGTGCTATAGCCATTGGGCGTGGGGCCGGCAAAGTTCATCCGCCTTCCTCGGAATGGGCCGAGACTTTGCCCACCCCCTCCTCGTGCCAAAAATAGGCCGCGGGCACGGCCGCGCCCAAAAACGAGCAACCGAACCCCTTGGCGCCAAGTTCGTCCTCCGGAAAAATGCCCAAAAAGGGGGTGGGCTATAGCCTTGGGACGTGGGGCTGGTGAACTTCGTCCGCCGGACTCGGAATGGGCCGAGACTTTTCCCACCCCCGCCCCGCGACAAAACTAGGCTGCGGGCACAGCGGTGCCCAGAAAAGAGCAGCCGAACCCCTTGGTGCCCAGCTCGTCCTGCGGAAAAATGCCCAAAAAAGGGGTGGGCAATAGCCTTGGGGCGTGGGGCTGGCGAACTTCGTCCGCCGGACTCGGAATGGGCCGAGACTTCCCCCCCCCTCCCTGCGACAAAAATAGGGTGCGGGCACAGCCGCGCCCAAAAAAGAGCAGCTGAACCCCTTGGCGCCATGTTCGTCCTGCCGAAAAATGCCCAAAAAAGAGGTGGGCAATAGCCTTGGGGCGTGGGGCTGGCGAACTTCGTCCGCCGGACACGGAATGGGCCGAGACTTCACCCCCCTCCCTGCGACAAAAATAGGGTGCAGGCACAGCCGCGCCCAAAAAAGAGCAGCCGAACCCCTTGGCGCCATGTTCGTCCTGCCGAAAAATGCCCAAAAAGGGGGTGGGCTATAGCCTTGGGGCGTGGGGCTGGCGAACTTCGTCCGCCGGACTCGGAATGGGCCGAGACTTTTCCCACCCCCTCCCCGCGACAAAAATAGGCCGCGGGCACAGCCGCGCCCAAAAAAGAGCAGCCGAACCCCTTGGCGCCAAGTTCGCCTTGCGGAAAAAAGCCCAAGAAAGGGGTGGGCCGTAGCCTTGGGGTGTGGGGCTGGCGAACTTCGTCCGTCGGACTCGGAATGGGCTGAGACTTTTCCCACCCCCTCCCTATGACAAAAATAGGGCGCGGGCACAGCCGCACCCAAAAAAAAGCAGCCGAACCCCTTGGCGCCATGTTCATCCTGCCGAAAAATGCCCAAAAAGGGGGTGGGCTATAGCCTTGAGGCGTGGGGCTGGCGAACTTCGTCCGCCGGACTCGGAATGGGCCGAGACTTCCCCCCCCCCCTGCGACAAAAATAGGGTGCGGGCACAGCCGCGCCCAAAAAAGAGCAGCCGAACCCATTTGCGCCATGTTCGTCCTGCCGAATAATGCCCAAAAAGGGGGTGGGCTATGGCCTTGGGGCGTGGGGCTGGCGCACTTCGTCCGCCGGACTCGGAATGGGCCGAGACTTTTCCCACCCCCTCCCTGCGACAAAAATAGGGCGCGGGCACAGCCGCACCCAAAACAGAGCAGCCGAACCCCTTGGCGCCATGTTCGTCCTGCCGAAAAATGCCCAAAAAGGGGGTGGGCTATAGCCTTGGGGCGTGGGGCTGGCGAACTTCGTCCGCCGTACTCGGAATGGGCCGAGACTTCCCCCCCCTGCGACAAAAATAGGGTGCGGGCACAGCCGCGCCCAAAAAACAGCAGCCGAACCCCTTGGCGCCATGTTCGTCCTGCCGAAAAATGCCCAAAAAGGGGGTGGGCTATAGCCTTGGGGCGTGGGGCTGGCGAGACTTTTCCCACCCCCTCCCCACGATAAAAATAGGCCGCAGGCACAGCCGCGCCCAAACAAGAGCAGCCGAACCCCTTGGCGCCAAGTTCGCCAGACGGAAAAATGCCCAAAAAAGGGGTGGGTTGTAGCCTTGGAGCGTGGGGCTGGCGAAGTTCGTCCGCTGGACTCGGAATGGGCCGAGACTTCGCCCACCCCCTCCCCGCGACAAAGATAGGCCGCGGGCCCAGCCGCGCCCAAAAAAGAGCAGCCGAACGCCTTAGTGCCAAGTTCGTCCTGCGGTAAAATGCCCAAAAAAGGGGTGTGCTATAGCCTTTGGGTGTGGGGCCGGCAAAGTTCATCCGCCTTCCTCGGAATGGGCCGAGACTTTGCCCACCCCCTCCCCGTGCCATAAATAGGCCGCGAGCATGGCCGCACCCAAAAAAGAGCAGCCGAAGCCCTTGGCGCCAAGTTCGTCCTCCGGAAAAATGCCCAAAAAGGGGGTGGGGTATAGCCTATGGGCGTGGGGCCGGCGTACTTCGTCCGCCGGACTCGGAATGGGCCGAGACTTTTCCCACCCTCTCCCCGTGACAAAAATAGGCCGTGGGCACATCCGCACCTAAAAAAGAGCAGTCGAACCCCTTGGCGCCAAGTTCGTCGTGCCGAAAAATGCCCAAAAAAGGGGTGTGCTATACCCTTTGGGCGTCAGGCCGGCAAAGTTCATCCGCCGGACTCGGAATGGGCCGAGACTTTGCCCGCCCCCTCCCCATGACAAAAATAGGCCGCGGGCACAGCCGCGCCCAAAAAAGAGCAGCCGAACACCTTGGCGCCAACTCCGTCCTGCGGAAAAATGCCCAAAAAAGGTGGTGGGCTATAGCCTTGGGGCGTGGGGCGGGCAAACTTCGTCCGCCGGACTCGGAATGGGCCGAGTTTTCCCACCCCCTCCCTACGACAAAAATGCCCACGCCCAAAAAAGAGCTGCCAAACCCCTTGGCGCCATGTTCGTCCTGCTGAAAAATGCCCAAAAAGGGGGTGGGCTATAGCCTTGGGGCGTGGGGCAATCGTACTTCGTCTGCCGGACTCGGAATGGGCCGAGACTTTGCCCACCCCCTCCCCGTGACAAAAATAGGCCGCGGGCACAGCCGCGCCCAAAAAAGAGCAGCCGAACCGCTTGGCGCCAAGTTCGTCGTGCGGAAAAATGCCTAAAAAAGGGGTGGGCTATAGCCTTGGGGCGTGGGGCGGGCGAACTTCGTCCGCCGGTCTCGGAATGGGACGAGACTTTGACCACCCCCTTGCCGTGACAAAAATAGCCCGCGGGAACAGCCGCGTCCAAAAAAGAGTGGCCGAGCTCCTTGCCGCCTAGTTCATCCTGCGGAAAAATGCCCAAAAGGGGGGTGGGCTGTAGCCTTGGGACGTGGGGCTGGCGAACTTCGTCCGCTGGACTCGGAATGGGTGGAGACTTTTCCCACCCTCTCCCCGCGACAAAAATAGCTTGCGGGCACAGCCGCGCCCAAAAAAGAGCAGCCGAACCCCTTGGCGCCAAGTTCGTCCTGCCAAAAAATGACGAAAAAAGGCGTGGGCTATAGCCTTGGGGCGTGGGGCTGGCAAACTTCGTCCGCCGGACTCGGAATGGGCCGAGACTTTGCCCACCCCCTCCCCGAGACAAAAATAGGCCGCGGGCACAGCCGCGCCGAAAAAAGAGCAGCCGAACCCCTTGGCGCCTAGTCCGTCCTGCGGAAAAATGCCCAAAAAAGGGGTGTGCTATAGCCTTTGGGTGAGGGGCCGGCAAAGTTCATCCGCCTTCCTCGGAATGGGCCGAGACTTTGACCACCCCCTCCCCACGACAAAGGTAGGCCACGGGCACAGCCGCGCCCAAAAAAGAGAAACCCAACCGCTTGGCGCCAAGTTCGTCCTGCGGAAAAATGCCCAAAAAGGGGTGCGCTATAGCCTTTGGGCGTGGGGCCGGCAAAGTTCATCCGCCTTCCTCGGAATGGGCCGAGACTTTGCCCGCCCCCTCACCATGACAAAAATAGGCCGCGGGCACAGCCGCGCCCAAAAAAGAGCTGCCGAACACCTTGGCGCCAACTCCGTCCTGCGGAAAAATGCCCAAAAAAGGTGGTGGGCTATAGCCTTGGGGCGTGGGGCAGGCAAACTTCGTCCGCCGGACTCGGAATGGGCCGAGTTTTCCAACCCCCTCCCCACGACAAAAATAGGCCGCGGGTACAGCCGCGTCCAAAAAAGAGCAGCCGAACCCCTTGGCGCCAAGTTCGTCCTGCGGAAAAATGCGCATAAAGGGGGTGGGCTATAGCCTTGGGGTGTGGGGCTGGCGCACTTCGTCCGCCGGACTCGGAATGGGCCGAGACTTTTGGCACCCCCTCCCCGCGACAAAAGTAGGCCACGGGGCCAGCCGTTCCCAAAAAAGAGCAGCCGAACCCCTTGTCGCCAAGTTCGTCCTGCCGAAAAATGCCCAAAAAGGGGGTGGGCTATAGCCTTGGGGCGTGGGGCTGGCGAACTCCGTCCGCCGGACTCGGAATGGGCCGAGACATTTCCTACCTCCTCCCCGCGACAAAAATAGGCCGCAGGCTCAGCCGCGCCCAAAAACGAGCAGCGGAACCCCTTGGCGCCAAGTTCATCCTGCGGAAAAATGCCCAAAAAAGGGGTGGGCTATAGCCTTGGGGAGTGGGGCTGGCGAAGTTCGTCCTCCGGACTCGGAACGGGCCGAGACGTTGCCCACCCACACCCCACGACAAACAGAGGCCGCGGCCACAGCCGTGCCCAAAAAAGACCAGCCGAAGGCGTTGGCCCCAGGTTCGTCCTGCGAAAAAACGCCCAAAAAAGGGGTGGGCTATAGCCTTGGGGCGTGGGGCTGGCGAAGTTCGTCCACCGGAATCGGAATGGGCAAAGTCATTGCCTGCCCCCTCCCTATTGCCAAAAATTGGCCGCGCGCACAGCCACGCCCAAAAAAGAGCGGCCGAACCCCTTCGCGCCAAGTTCGTCCTGCGGAAAAATGCCCAAAAAAGGGGTGGGCTATAGCCTTGGGCCGTGGGGCTGGCGAACTTCGTCCGCCGGACTCGGAATGGGCCGAGGCCTGGCCCACCCCCTCCCTACGACAAAAATAGGCCGCGGGCACAGCAACGCCCAGAAACGAGCAGCCGAACCCCTTGGCGCCAAGTTCTCCAGCGGAAAAATGCCCCAAAAAGGGGTGGGCTATAGCCTTGGGGCGCGGGGCTGGTGAACTTCGTCCGCCATCCTCGGAATGGGCCGAGACTTTTCCCACCCCCTCCCTGCAACAAAAATAGCCCTCGGGCACAGCCGCGCCCAAAAAAGAGCGGCCGAACCCCTTGGCGCCAAGTTCGTCCTGGCGGAAAAATGCCCAAAAAAGAGGTGGGCTATAGCCTTGGGCAGTGGGGCTGGCGAACTTCGTCCGCCGGACTCGGAATGGGCCTAGACTTTGCCCACCCCCTCCCCGCGACAAAAATAGGGCGCAGACACAGCCGCGCCCAAAAAAGAGCAGCCGACCCCCTTGGCGAAAAGTTCGTCCTGCGGAAAAATGCCCAAAAAAGGGGTGGGCTATAGCCTTGGGGCGTGGGGCTGGCGAACTTCATCCGCCGGACTCGGAATGGGCCGAGGCTTGGCCCACCCACTCCCTGCGACAAAAATAGGAAGCGGGCACAGCTGCGCCAAAAAAAGAGCAGCCGAACCCCTTGGCGCCAAGTTCGTCCTGCGGAAAAATGCCCAAAAAGGGGGTGGGCTATAGCCTTGGGTCGTGGGGCTGGCGAAGTTCGTCCGCCGGACATGGAATGGGCTGAGACTTTGCCCACCCCCTCCCCACGTAAAAATTAGGCCGCCGGTACAGCCGCGCCCAAAAAAGAGCAACCGAACCCCTTGGCGCCAAGTTCGTCCTGCGGAAAAATGCCCAAAAAAGGGGTGGGCTATAGCCTTGGGGCGTGGGGCTGGCGAACTTCGTCCGCCTTACTCAGAATGGGCCGAGACATTCCCACCCCCCTCCCCGCAACAAAAATAGGCCTCTGGCAAAGCCGCTCCCCAAAAAGGGCAGCCGAACCCCTTGGCGCCAAGTTCGTCCTGCGGAAAAATGTCCAAAAAAGGGGTGAGCTATAGGCTTGGGGTGTGGGGCTGGCGAACTTTGTCCGCCTTCCTCGGAACGGGCCGACACTTTGCCCACCCCCTCCCTGAGACAAAAATAGGCCGCGGGCACAGCCACGTCCAAAAACGAGCAGCCGAACCCCTTGGCGCCAAGTTCGTCCTGCGGAAAAATGCCCAAAAAAGGGGTGGGCTATAGCCTTGGGGCGTGGGGCTGGCGAACTTCGTCCGCCGGACTCGGAGTGGGGCGAGGTTTGCCCATGCCTTCCCCGTGCGAAACATAGGCCTCGGGCACAGCCGCGCCCAAAAAAGAGCAGCCGAACCCCTTGGCGCCAAGTTCGTCCTGCGGAAAAATACCCAAAAAAGGGGTGGGCTATAGGCTTGGGGCATGGGGCTGGTGAACTTCGTCCGCCGGATTCGGAATGCGCCGAGACTTTTCGCACCCCCCTCCCCGTGCCAAAAATAGGCCACGGGCCCAGCCGCGCCCAAAAATGAGCTGTCGAACCCCCTGGCGCCAAGTTCGTCCTGCGGAAAAATGCCCAAAAAAGGGGTGTGCTATAGCCTTGGGGCGTGGGGCTGGCGGATTTCGACTGCCGGACTCGGAATGGGCCGAGACTTTGCCCACCCCCTCCCCGCGACAAAAATAGGCCGCGGGTATAGCCGCGACCAAAAAAGAGCTGCCGAACCCCTTGGCGCCAAGTTCGTCCTGCGGAAAAATGCCCAAAAAAGGGGTGTGCTATAGCCTTGGGGCGTGGGGCGGGCATACTTCGTCCGCCGGACTCGGAATGGGCTGAGACCTTTCCCACCCCCCTCCCCGCGACAAAAATAGGCCGCGGGCACGGCCGCGCCCAAAAAATAACAGCCGAACCCCTTGGCGCCAAGTTCGTCCTGCGGAAAAATGCCCAAAAAAGGGGTGTGCTATAGCCTTGGGGCGTGGGGCTGCAGAAGTTTGTCCGCCGGACTCAGAATGGGCCGAGACTTTTCCCACCCCCTCTCCGCACCAAAAATAGGCCGCGGGCACAGCCGCGCACAAAAAAGAGCAGCCGAACCCCTTGGCGCCAAGTTCGTCCTGCGGAAAAATGCCCAAAAAAGGGGTGTGCTATAGCCTTGGGGCGTGGGGCGGGCGTACTTCGTCCGCCGGACTCGGAATGGGCTGAGACCTTTCCCACCCCCTCCCCGCGACAAAAATAGGCCGCAGGCACAGCCGCACCCAAAAAAGAGCAGCCGAACCCCTTGGCGCCAAGTTCGTCCTGCGAAAAAATGCCCAAAAAAGGGGTGGTCTCTAGCCTTGGGGCGTGGGGCTGGCGAACATCGTCCGCCTTCTTCTGAGTGGGCGGAGACTTGGCCCACCCCCACCGGGCAAAAACAATAGGCCACGGGCACAGCCACGCCCAAAAAGGAGCAGCGGAACCCCTTGGCGCCAAGTTCGTCCTGCGGAAAAATGCCCAAAAAAGGGGTGTGCTATAGCCTTTGGGCGTGGGGCGGGCGAACTTTCGTCCGCCGGACTGGAAATGGGCCGAGACCTTTTCCGACCCCCTCCCCGGGACAAAAATAGGCCGCGGGCACAGCCGCTCCCAAAAAAGAGCAGCCGAACCCCTTGGCGCCAAATTCATCCTGCGGAAAAATGCCCAAAAAGGGGGTGTGCTATAGCCTTGGGGCGTGGGCTGGCGAACTTCGTCCGCCTTCCTCGGAATGGGCCGAGACTTTGCACACCCCCTCCCCGCGACAAAACTAGGCCGCGGGAGCAGCCGCGGCCAAAAAAGAGCAGCCGAACCCCTGGGCGCCAAGTTCGCCCTGTGGAAAAATGCCCAAAAAAGGGGTGGGCTATAGCCTTGGGGCGTTGGGCTGGCGAACTTCGTCCGCGGTACTCGGAATGGGCCGAGACTTTGGCCACCCCCTCCCCACGACAAAAATAGGCCGCGGGCACAGCCGATCCCAAAAAAGAGCAGCCGAACCCCTTGGGGCCAAGTTCGTCCTGCGGAAAAATGTTCAAAAAAGGGGTGGGCTATAGCCTTGGGGCGTAAGGATGGCGAACTTCGTCCGCCGGGATCGGAATGGGCCGAGACTTTGCACACCCCCTCCCCACGACAAAAATAGGCCGCGGGAGCAGCCGCGCCCAAAAAAGAGAAGCCGAACCCGTTGGCGAAAAGCTCGTCCTGCGGAAAAATGCCCGAAAATGGGGTGGGCTATAGCCTTGGGGCGTAGGGATGGCGAACTTCGTCCACGGGCTCGGAATGGGCCGAGACTTTGCCCAACCCCTCCCCGCGACAAAAATAGGCCGCGGACACAGCCTCGCCCAAAAAAGAGCAGCCGAACCCCTTGGCACCAAGTTCGTCCTGCGGAAAAATGCCCAAAAAAGGGGTGTGCTATAGCCTTGGGGCGTGGGGCTGCCGAAGTTCGTCCGCCGGACTCAGAATGGGCCGAGGCTTTGCCCACCCCCTCCCCGCGGCAAAAATAGGCCGCAGGTACAGCCACGCCCAAATGAGAGCAGCCGAACCCCTTGCCGCCAAGTTCGTCCAGCGGAAAAATGCCCAAAAAGGGGGTGAGCTATATCCTTGTGGCGTGGGCCTGACGAACTTCGTCCGCCTTCCTCGGAATGGGCCGAGACTTTGGCCACCCCCTCCCCGCGACAAAAATAGGCCGCGGGCACGGCCGCGCCCAAAAAATAACAGCCGAACCCCTTGGCGCCAAGTTCGTCCTGCGGAAAAATGCCCAAAAAAGGGGTGTGCTATAGCCTTGGGGCGTGGGGCTGCAGAAGTTTGTCCGCCGGACTCAGAATGGGCCGAGACTTTTCCCACCCCCTCTCCGCACCAAAAATAGGCCGCGGGCACAGCCGCGCCCAAAAAAGAGCAGCCGAACCCCTTGGCACCAAGTTCGTCCTGCGGAAAAATGCCCAAAAAAGGGGTGTGCTATAGCCTTGGGGCGTGGGGCGGGCGAACTTCGTCCGCCGGACTCGGAATGGGCCGAGCCATTGCCCACCACCTCCCCGCGACCAAAATAGGCCGCGGGCACAGCCGATCCCAAAAAAGAGCAGCCGAACCCCTTGGCGCAAAGTTCGTCCTGCGGAAAAATGCCCGAAAAAGTGGTGGGCTATAGCCTTCGGGCGTGGGGCTGGCGCACTTCGTCCGCCGGACTCGGAATGGGTCGAGACTTTGGCCACCCCCTCCCCGTGCCAAAAATAGGCCGCGGGCACAGCCTCGCACAAAAAAGAGCAGCCGAACCCCTTGGCGCCAAGTTCGTCCTGCGGAAAAATGCCCAAAAAAGGGGTGTGCTATAGCCTTGGGGCGTGGGGCGGGCGAACTTCGTCCGCCGGACTCGGGATGTGCCGAGACTTTGCCCACCCCCTCCCCGCGACAAAAATAGGCCGCGGACACAGCCTCGCCCAAAAAAGAGCAGCCGAACCCATTGGCACCAAGTTCGTCCTGCGGAAAAATGCCCGAAAAAGGGGTGTGCTATAGCCTTGGGGCGTGGGGCTGCCGAAGTTCGTCCGCCGGACTCAGAATGGGCCGAGGCTTTGCCCACCCCCTCCCCGCGGCAAAAATAGGCCGCAGGTACAGCCACGCCCAAATGAGAGCAGCCGAACCCCTTGCCGCCAAGTTCGTCCAGCGGAAAAATGCCCAAAAAGGGGGTGAGCTATAGCCTTGTGGCGTGGGCCTGACGAACTTCGTCCGCCTTCCTCGGAATGGGCCGAGACTTTGGCCACCCCCTCCCCGCGACAAAAATAGGCCGCGGGCACGGCCGCGCCCAAAAAATAACAGCCGAACCCCTTGGCGCCAAGTTCGTCCTGCGGAAAAATGCCCAAAAAACGGGTGTGCTATAGCCTTGGGGCGTGGGGCTGCAGAAGTTTGTCCGCCGGACTAAGAATGGGCCAAGACTTTTCCCACCCCCTCTCCGCACCAAAAATAGGCCGCGGGCACAGCCGCGCCCAAAAAAGAGCAGCCGAACCCCTTGGCACCAAGTTCGTCCTGCGGAAAAATGCCCAAAAAAGGGGTGTGCTATAGCCTTGGGGCGTGGGGCGGGCGAACTTCGTCCGCCGGACTCGGAATGGGCCGAGCCATTGCCCACCACCTCCCCGCGACCAAAATAGGCCGCGGGCACAGCCGATCCCAAAAAAGAGCAGCCGAACACGTTGGCGCAAAGTTCGTCCTGCGGAAAAATGCCCGAAAAAGTGGTGGGCTATAGCCTTCGGGCGTGGGGCTGGCGCACTTCGTCCGCCGGACTCGGAATGGGTCGAGACTTTGGCCACCCCCCTCCCCATGCAAAAAATAGGCCGCGGGCACAGCCTCGCACAAAAAAGAGCAGCCGAACCCCTTGGCGCCAAGTTCGTCCTGCGGAAAAATGCCCAAAAAAGGGGTGTGCTATAGCCTTGGGGCGTGGGGCGGGCGAACTTCGTCCGCCGGACTCGGGATGTGCCGAGACTTTGCCCACCCCCTCCCCGCGACAAAAATAGGCCGCGGGCACAGCCGCGCCCGAAAAAGAGCATCCGAACCCCTTGGCGCCAAGTTCGTCCTGCGGAAAAATGCCCAAAAAGGGGATGGGCTATAGCCTTGGGGCGTGGGGCTAACGAACTTCGTCCGCCGGACTCGGAATGGGCCGAGACTTTTTCCACCCCCTCCCCGTGACAAAAATAGGCTGCGGGCACAGCCGCGCCCAAAAAGGAGCAGCCGAACCCCTTGGCGCCAAGTTCGTCCTGCGGAAAAATGCCCAAAAAAGGGGTGGGCTATAGCCTTGGAGCGTAGGGATGGCGAACTTCGTCCGCCGGGTTCGGAATGGGCCGAGACTTTGCAAACCCCCTCCCCGCGACAAAAATAGGCCGCGGGAGCAGCCTCGCCCAAAAAAGAGCAGTCGAACCCCTTGACGTCAAGTTCGTCCTGCGGAAAAAATGCCCAAAAAAGGGGTGTGCTATAGCCTTTGGGCGTGGGGCCGGCGAACTTCATCCGCCTTCCTCGGAATGGGCCGAGACTTTGCCCACCCCCTCGTCACGACAAAAATAGGCCGCGGGCACAGCCTCGCCCAAAAAAGAGCAGCCGAACCCCTTGGCGCCAAGTTCGTCCTGCGGCAAAATGCCCTAAAAATGGGTGTGCTATAGCCTTTGGGCGTGGGGCCGGCAAAGTTCATCCCCCTTCCTCGGAATTGGCCGAGACTTTGCCCACCCGCTCCCCGCATCAAAAATAGGCCGCGGGCACAGCCGCGCCCAAAAAAGAGCAGCCGAACCCCTTGGCGCCGAGTTCGTCCTGCGGAAAAAAGCCCAAAAAAGGGGTGGGCTATAGCCTTGGGGCGTGGGGCGGGCGGACTTCGTCTGCCGGACTCAGAATGGGTCGAGACTTTGCCCACCCCCTCCCCGCAAGAAAGATAGGCCGCGGGCACAGCCGCATCCAAAAAAGAGCAGCCGAACACCTTGGCGCCAAGTTCGTCTTGCGGAAAAATGCCCAAAGAAGGGGTGGGCTATAGCCTTGGGGCGTGGGGCGGGCGAACTTCGTCCGCCGCACTCGGAATGGGCCGAGACTTTGGCCACCCCCTCCCCGTGACAAAAATAGGCTGTGGGCACAGCCGCGCCCAAAAAAGAGCAGCCGAACCCCTTGGCGCCAAGTTCGTCCTGCGGAAAAATCCCCAAAAAGGGGGTGGGCTATACCCATGGGGCGTGGGGCCGGCGAACCTCGTCCGCCGGACTCGGAATGGGCTGAGACTTTTGCCACCCCCTCCCCGCGACAAAAATAGGCCGCGGGCACAGCCGCGCACAAAAAAGAGCAGCCGACCCCTTGGCGCCAAGTTCGTCCCGCGGAAAAATGCCCAAAAAAGGGGTGGGCTATAGCCTTGGGGCGTGGGGCCGGCGAACTTCTTCCGCCTTCCTCGGAATGGGCCGATACTTTGGCCACCCCCTCCCCGTGACAAAAATAGGCCGCGGGCACAGCCGCGCACAAAAAATAGCAGCCGACCCCTTGGCGCCAAGTTCGTCCTGCGGAAAAATGCCCAAAAAAGGGGTGGGGTATAGCCTTGGGGCGTGGGGCTGGCGAACTTCGTCTGCCGGACTCGGAATGGGCCGATATTTTGGCCACCCCATCCCCGTGACAAAAATAGGCCGCGGGCACAGCCTCGCCGAAAAAAGAGCAGTCGAACCCCTTGACGTCAAGTTCGTCCTGCGGAAAAATGCCCAAAAAAGGGGTGTGCTATAGCCTTTGGGCGTGGGGCCAGCGAACTTCATCCGCCTTCCTCGAAATGGGCCGAGACTTTGCCCACCCCCTCTTCACGACAAAAATAGGCCGCGGGCACAGCCTCGCCCAAAAAAGAGCAGCCGAACCCCTTGGCGCCAAGTTCGTCCTGCGGCAAAATGCCCAAAAAATGGGTGTGCTATAGCCTTTGGGCGTGGGGCCGGTAAAGTTCATCCCCCTTCGTCGGAATGGGCCGAGACGTTGCCCACCCGCTCCCCGCGTCAAAAGCAGGCCGCGGGCACAGCCGCGCCCAAAAAAGAGCAGCCGAACCCCTTGGAGCCAAGTTCATCCTGCGGAAAAATGCCCAAGACGGGGTGGGCTATAGCCTTGGGGCGGGGGGGCGGGCGAACTTCGTCCGCCGGACTAGGAATGGGTCGAGACTTTGCCCACCCCCTCCCCGCAAGAAAAATAGGCCGCGGGCACAGCCGCATCCAAAAAAGAGCAGCCAAACACCTTGGCGCCATGTTCGTCTGGCGGAAAAATGCCCAAAAAAGGGGTGGGCTATAGCCTTGGGGCGTGGGGCGGGCGAACTTCGTCCGCCGCACTCGGAATGGGCCGAGACTTTGGCCACCCCCTCCCGCGAATAAAATAGGCCGCGGGTACAGCCACCCCCAAAAAGGAGCAGGCGAACCCCTTGGTGCCAAGTTCGTCCAGCCGAAAAATGCCCAAAAAGAGGGTGGGCTATAGCCTTGCGGCGTGGGGCGGGCGCACTTCGTCCGCCGGACTAGGAATGGGTCGAGACTTTGCCCACCCCCTCCCCGCAAGAAAAATAGGCCGCGGGCACAGCCGCATCCAAAAAAGAGCAGCCGAACACCTTGGCGCCATGTTCATCTGGCGGAAAAATGCCCAAAAAAGGGGTGGGCTATAGCCTTGGGGCGTGGGGCGGGCGAACTTCGTCCGCCGCACTCGGAATGGGCCGAGACTTTGGCCACCCCCTCCCGCGACAAAAATAGGCCGCGGGTACAGCCACCCCCAAAAAGGAGCAGGCGAACCCCTTGGTGCCAAGTTCGTCCAGCCGAAAAATGCCCAAAAAGGGGGTGGGCTATAGCCTTGCGGCGTGGGGCTGGCGAACTTCGTCCGCCGGACTCGGAATGGGCCAAGACTTTGCCCACCCCCTCCCCGCGCCGAAAATAGGCCGCGGGCACAGCCGCGCCCAAAAAAGACCAGCCGAACCCCTTGGCGCCAAGTTCGTCCTGCGGCAAAATGCCCAAAAACTGGGTGTGCTATAGCCTTTGGGCGTGGGGCCGGCATAGTTCATCCGCCTTCCTCGGAATGGGCCGAGACTTTACCCACCCCCTCCCCGCGCTAAAAATAGGCCGGGGGCACAGCCGCGCCCAAAAAAGAGCAGCCGAACCCCTTGGCGCCAAGTTCGTCCTGCGGAAAAACGCCCAAAAAAGGGGTGTGCTATAGCCTTTGGGCGTGGGGGCTGGCGAACTTCGTCCGCCGGACTCAGAATGGACCAAGACTTTTCCCACCCCCTCCCCGCGACAAACATAGGCCGCGGGCACAGCCGCGCCCAAAAAAGAGCAGCCGAACCCCTTGGCGCCAAGTTCGTCCTGCGGAAAAATGCCCAAAAAAGGGGTGGGCTATAGCCTTGGGGCGTGGGGCTGGTGAACTTCGTCCGCCTTCCTCGGAATAAGCCGAGACTTTGCCCACCCCCTCCCCACGATAAAAATAGGCCGCGGGCACAACCGCGCCCAAAAAAGAGCAGCCGAACCCCTTGGCGCCAAGTTTGTCCTGCGGAAAAATGCCCAAAAAAGGGGTGTGCTATAGCCTTTGGGCGTGGGGCCAGCGAACTTCATCCGCCTTCCTCGGAATGGGCCGAGACTTTGCCCACCCCCTCCCCGCGCCAAAAATAGGCCGCGGGCACAGCCACGCCCAAAAAAGAGCAGCCGAACCCCTTGGCGCCATGTTCGTCCTGCGGAAAAATGCCCAAAAACTGGGTGTGCTATAGCCTTTGGGCGTGGGGCTGGCGCACTTCGTCCGCCGGACTCAGAATGGACCAAGACTTTTCCCACCCCCTCCCTGCGGCAAAAATAGGCCGTGGGCACAGCCGCGCCCAAAAAAGAGCAGCCGAACCCCTTGGCGCAAAGTTCGTCCTGCAGCAAAATGCCCAAAAAATGGGTGTGCTATAGCCTTTGGGCGTGGGGCCGGCAAAGTTCATCCCCCTTCCTCGGAATGGGCCGAGACTTTGCCCACCCCCTCCCCACACCAAAAATAGGCCGCGGGCACAGCCGCACCCAAAAAAGAGCAGCCGAACCCCTTGGCGCCAAGTTCGTCCTGCGGAAAAATGCCCAAAAAGGGGGTGGGCTATAGCCTTGGGGCGTGGAGCCGGCGCACTTCGTCCGCCTTCCTCGGAATGGGCCGAGACTTTGGCCACCCGCTCCCCACGACAAAAATAGGCCACGGGCACAGCTGCGCCCAAAAAAGAGCAGCCGAACCCCTTGGCGCCAAGTTCGTCCTGCGGAAAAATGCCCAAAAATGGGGTGGGCTATAGCCTTGGGGCGTGGGGCTGGCGAACTTCGTCCGCCGGCCTCGGAACGAACCGAGACATCCCCCCCCCCCCCCTCCCGTGACAAAACTAGGCCGCGGGCACAGCCGCACCGAAAAAAGAGCAGCCGAACCCCTTGGTGCAAAGTTCGTCCTGTGGAAAAATGCCCAAAAAATGGGTGGGCTATAGCCTTGGGGCGTGGGGCGGGCAAACTTCATCCGCCGGACTCGGAATGGGCCGAGACTTTGCCCACCCCCTCCCCGCGACAAGAATAGGCCGCGGGCACAGCCGCGCCCACAAAAGAGCAGCCGAACCCTTTGGCGCCAAGTTCGTCCTGCGGAAAAACGCCAAAAAAGGGGGTGTGCTATAGCCTTTGGGCGTGGGGCCGGCAAACTTCGTCCGCCTTCCTCGGAATGGGCCGAGACTTTGCCCACCTCCTCCGCGCGACAAAAATAGGCCGCGGGTACAGCCGCGCCCAAAAAAGAGCAGCCGAACCCCTTGGCGCCAAGTTCATCCTGCGGAAAAATGCCCAAAAAAGGGGTGGGCTATAGCCTTTGGGCGTGGGGCTGGGGAACTTCATCCCCCGGACTCGGAATGGGACGAGACTTTGTCCACCTCCTCCCCGCGACAAAAATAGGCCGCGGGCACAGCCGCACCCAAAAAAGAGCAGCCGAACCCTTTGGCGCCAAGTTCGTCCTGTGGAAAAATGCCCAAAAAGGGGGTGGGCAATAGCCTTGGGGGGTGGGGCTTGTTAACTTCGTCCGCCGGGCTCGGAATGGGCCGAGACTTTGTCCACCCCCTCCCCGCGACAAAAATAGGCCACGGGCACAGCCGCAGCCAAAAACAAACATCCGAACCCCTTGGCGCCAAGTTCGTCCCGCGGAAAAATGCCCAAAAAGGGGGCGGGCTATAGCCTTGGGGCGTGGGGCTGGCGAACTTTGTCCGCCGGACTCGGAATGGGCCGAGACTTTGCCCACCCCCTCCCCATGACAAAAATAGGCTGCGGGCACATCCGTACCGAAAAAAGAGCAGCCGAACCCCTTGGCGCCAAGTTCGTCCTGCGGAAAAATGCCCAAAAAAGGGGTGGGCTATAGCCTTTGGGCGTGGGGCCGGGAAAGTTCATCCGCCTTCCTCGGAATGTGCCAAGACTTTGGCCACCCCCTCCCCACACCAAAAATAGCCCCGGGCACAGCCGCGCCAAAAAAGAGCAGCTGAACCCGTTGGCGCCGTATTCGTCCTGCGGAAAAATGCCCAAAAAAGGGGTGTGCTATAGCCTTTGGGCGTTGGGCCTGGAAAGTTCATCCGCCTTCCTCGGAATGGGCCGAGACTTTGGCGACACTCTCCCCGTACAAAAAATAGGCCGCGGGCACAGCCGCGCCAAAAAAGAGCAGCCGAACCCCATGGCGCCGTGTTCGTCCTGCGGAAAAATGCCCAAAAAAGGGGTGTGCTATAGCCTTTGGGCGTTGGGCCGGGAAAGTTCATCTGCCTTCCTCGGAATGGGCCGAGACTTTGGCGACACTCTCCCCGTACAAAAAATAGGCCGCGGGCACAGCCGCGCCAAAAAAGAGTAGCCGAACCCCATGGCGCCGTGTTCGTCCTGCGGAAAAATGCCCAAAAAAGGGGTGGGCTATAGCCTTTGGGCGTGGGGCCGGTGAACTTCGTCCGCCTTCCTTGCAATGAGCCGAGACTTTTCCCACCCCCTCCCCGTGACAAAAATAGGCCGCGGGCACAGCCGCTCCGAAAAAAGAGCAGCCGAACCCCTTGGCGCCAAATTCATCCTGCGGAAAAATGCCCAAAAAGGGGGTGGGCTATAGCCTTGGGGCGTGGACTGGCGAACTTCGTCCGCCTTCCTCGGAATGGGCCGAGAATTTGCCCACCCCCTCCCCGCGACAAAAATAGGCCGCGGGCACAGCCGCACCCAAAAAAGAGCAGCCGAACCCCTTGGGGCCAAGTTCGTCCTGCGGAAAAATGCCCTAAAAGGGGGTCGGCTATAGCCTTGGGGGCATGGGGCTGGCGAACATCATCCGCCGGACTCGGAATGGGCTGAGACTCTTCCCATCCCCACCCCGCGACAAAAATAGGCCACGGGCACAGCCGCGCCCAGAAAAGAGCGGCCGAACCCCATGGCGCCAAGTTCGTCCTGCGGAAAAATGCCCAAAAAAGGGGTGGGCTATAGCCTTGGGGCGTGGGGCTGGCGAACTTCGTCCGCCTTCCTTGGAATGGGCCGAGAAATTGCCCACCCCCTCCCCGTGACAAAATTAGGCCGCGGGCACAGCCGCACCCAAAAAAGAGCAGCCGAACCCCTTGGCGCCAAATTCATCCTGCAGAAAAATGCCCAAAAAGGGGGTGGGCTATAGCCTTGGGGCGTGGGGCTGGCGAACTTCGTCCTCCTTCCTCTGAATGGGCCGAGAATTTGCCCACCCCCTCCCCGCGACAAAAATAGGCCGCGGGCACAGCCGTACCCAAAAAAGAGCAGCCGAACCCCTTGGCGCCAAGTTCGTCCAGCGGAATAATGCCCAAAAAGGGGGCGGGCTATAGGCTTGGGGCGTGGAGCAGGCGATCTTCGTCCGCCTTCCTCGGAATGGGCCGAGACTTTGCCCACGCCCTCCCCACGACAAAAATAGGCCGCGGGAACAGCCGCGCCCAAGAAAGAGCAGCCGAACCCCTTGGTGCAAAGTTCGTCCTGCGGAAAAATGCCCAAAAAGGGGTGGGCTATAGCCTTGGGGCGTGGGGCAGCCGAACTTCGTCCGCCGGACTCAGAATGAGCCGAGACTTTTCCCAGCCCCTCCCCGCGACAAAAATAGGCCGCGGGCACAGCCATGCCAAAAAAAGAGCAGCCGAACCCCTTGGCGCCATGTTCGTCCTGCGGAAAAATGCCCAAAAAGGGGGTGGGCTATCGCCTTGGGGCGTGGGGCTGGCGAACTTCGTCCGCCTTCCTCGGAATGGGCCGAGAATTTGCCCACCCCCTCCCCGCGACAAAAATAGCCCGTGGGCACAGCCCCGCCCAAAAAAGAGCAGCCGAACCCCTTGGCGCCAAGTTCGTCCTGCGGAAAAATGCCCTAAAAGGGGGTCGGCTATAGCCTTGGGGGCATGGGGCTGGCGAACATCATCCGCCGGACTCGGAATGGGCTGAGACTCTTCCCATCCCCACCCCGCGACAAAAATAGGCCACGGGCACAGCCGCGCCCAGAAAAGAGCGGCCGAACCCCATGGCGCCAAGTTCGTCCTGCGGAAAAATGTCCAAAAAAGGGGTGGGCTATAGCCTTGGGGCGTGGGGCTGGCGAACTTCGTCCGCCTTCCTTGGAATGGGCCGAGAAATTGCCCACCCCCTCCCCGTGACAAAATTAGGCCGCGGGCACAGCCGCGCCCAAAAAAGAGCAGCCGAACCCCTTGGCGTCAAGTTCGTCCTGCGGAAAAATGCCCAAAAAAGGGGTGTGCTATGGCCTTGGGGCGTGAGGCGGGCGAACTTCGTCCGCCGGACTCGGAATGGGCTGAGACTTTGTCCACCCCCTCCCAGCAATAAAAATAGGCCGCGGGCACAGCCGCGCACAAAAAAGAGCAGCCGAACCCCTTGGCGCCAAGTTCGTCCTGCGGAAAAATGCCCAAAAAAGGGGTGTGCTATAGCCTTGGGGCGTGGGGCGGGCGTACTTCGTCCGCCGGACTCGGAATGGGCTGAGACCTTTCCCACCCCCTCCCCGCGACAAAAATAGGCCGCGGGCACGGCCGCGCCCAAAAAATAACAGCCGAACCCCTTGACGCCAAGTTCGTCCTGCGGAAAAATGCCCAAAAAAGGGGTGTGCTATAGCCTTGGGGCGTGGGGCTGCAGAAGTTTGTCCGCCGGACTCAGAATGGGCCGAGCCTTTTCCCACCCCCTCTCCGCACCAAAAATAGGCCGCGGGCACAGCCGCGCACAAAAAAGAGCAGCCGAACCCCTTGGCGCCAAGTTCGTCCTGCGGAAAAATGCCCAAAAAAGGGGTGTGCTATAGCCTTGGGGCGTGGGGCGGGCGTACTTCGTCCGCCGGACTCGGAATGGGCTGAGACCTTTCCCACCCCCTCCCTGCGACAAAAATAGGCCGCAGGCACAGCCGCACCCAAAAAAGAGCAGCCGAACCCCTTGGCGCCAAGTTCGTCCTGCGAAAAAATGCCCAAAAAAGGGGTGGGCTCTAGCCTTGGGGCGTGGGGCTGGCGAACATCGTCCGCCTTCTTCTGAGTGGGCGGAGACTTGGCCCACCCCCACCGCGCAAAAACAATAGGCCACGGGCACAGCCACGCCCAAAAAGGAGCAGCGGAACCCCTTGGCGCCAAGTTCGTCCTGCGGAAAAATGCCCAAAAAAGGGGTGTGCTATAGCCTTTGGGCGTGGGGCGGGCGAACTTTCGTCCGCCGGACTGGAAATGGGCCGAGACCTTTTCCGACCCCCTCCCCGGGACAAAAATAGGCCGCGGGCACAGCCGCTCCCAAAAAAGAGCAGCCGAACCCCTTGGCGCCAAATTCATCCTGCGGAAAAATGCCCAAAAAGGGGGTGGGCTATAGCCTTGGGGCGTGGGCTGGCGAACTTCGTCCGCCTTCCTCGGAATGGGCCGAGACTTTGCACACCCCCTCCCCGCGACAAAACTAGGCCGCGGGAGCAGCCGCGGCCAAAAAAGAGCAGCCGAACCCCTGGGCGCCAAGTTCGCCCTGTGGAAAAATGCCCAAAAAAGGGGTGGGCTATAGCCTTGGGGCGTTGGGCTGGCGAACTTCGTCCGCGGTACTCGGAATGGGCCGAGACTTTGGCCACCCCCTCCCCACGACAAAAATAGGCCGCGGGCACAGCCGATCCCAAAAAAGAGCAGCCGAACCCCTTGGGGCCAAATTCGTCCTGCGGAAAAATGTTCAAAAAAGGGGTGGGCTATAGCCTTGGGGCGTAAGGATGGCGAACTTCGTCCGCCGGGATCGGAATGGGCCGAGACTTTGCACACCCCCTCCCCACGACAAAAATAGGCCGCGGGAGCAGCCGCGCCCAAAAAAGAGAAGCCGAACCCGTTGGCGAAAAGCTCGTCCTGCGGAAAAATGCCCGAAAATGGGGTGGGCTATAGCCTTGGGGCGTAGGGATGGCGAACTTCGTCCACGGGCTCGGAATGGGCCGAGACTTTGCCCAACCCCTCCCCACGACAAAAATAGGCCGCGGACACAGCCTCGCCCAAAAAAGAGCAGCCGAACCCCTTGGCACCAAGTTCGTCCTGCGGAAAAATGCCCAAAAAAGGGGTGTGCTATAGCCTTGGGGCGTGGGGCTGCCGAAGTTCGTCCGCCGGACTCAGAATGGGCCGAGGCTTTGCCCACCCCCTCCCCGCGGCAAAAATAGGCCGCAGGTACAGCCACGCCCAAATGAGAGCAGCCGAACCCCTTGCCGCCACGTTCGTCCAGCGGAAAAATGCCCAAAAAGGGGGTGAGCTATAGCCTTGTGGCGTGGGCCTGACGAACTTCGTCCGCCTTCCTCGGAATGGGCCGAGACTTTGGCCACCCCCTCCCCGCGACAAAAATAGGCCGCGGGCACGGCCGCGCCCAAAAAATAACAGCCGAACCCCTTGGCGCCAAGTTCGTCCTGCGGAAAAATGCCCAAAAAAGGGGTGTGCTATAGCCTTGGGGCGTGGGGCTGCAGAAGTTTGTCCGCCGGACTCAGAATGGGCCGAGACTTTTCCCACCCCCTCTCCGCACCAAAAATAGGCCGCGGGCACAGCCGCGCCCAAAAAAGAGCAGCCGAACCCCTTGGCACCAAGTTCGTCCTGCGGAAAAATGCCCAAAAAAGGGGTGTGCTATAGCCTTGGGGCGTGGGGCGGGCGAACTTCGTCCGCCGGACTCGGAATGGGCCGAGCCATTGCCCACCACCTCCCCGCGACCAAAATAGGCCGCGGGCACAGCCGATCCCAAAAAAGAGCAGCCGAACCCCTTGGCGCAAAGTTCGTCCTGCGGAAAAATGCCCGAAAAAGTGGTGGGCTATAGCCTTCGGGCGTGGGGCAGGCGCACTTCGTCCGCCGGACTCGGAATGGGTCGAGACTTTGGCCACCCCCTCCCCGTGCCAAAAATAGGCCGCGGGCACAGCCTCGCACAAAAAAGAGCAGCCGAACCCCTTGGCGCCAAGTTCGTCCTGCGGAAAAATGCCCAAAAAAGGGGTGTGCTATAGCCTTGGGGCGTGGGGCGGGCGAACTTCGTCCGCCGGACTCGGGATGTGCCGAGACTTTGCCCACCCCCTCCCCGCGACAAAAATAGGCCGCGGGCACAGCCGCGCCCGAAAAAGAGCATCCGAACCCCTTGGCGCCAAGTTCGTCCTGCGGAAAAATGCCCAAAAAGGGGATGGGCTATAGCCTTGGGGCGTGGGGCTGACGAACTTCGTCCGCCGGACTCGGAATGGGCCGAGACTTTTTCCACCCCCTCCCCGTGACAAAAATAGGCTGCGGGCACAGCCGCGCCCAAAAAGGAGCAGCCGAACCCCTTGGCGCCAAGTTCGTCCTGCGGAAAAATGCCCAAAAAAGGGGTGGGCTATAGCCTTGGGGCGTAGGGATGGCGAACTTCGTCCGCCGGGCTCGGAATGGGCCGAGACTTTGCAAACCCCCTCCCCGCGACAAAAATAGGCCGCGGGAGCAGCCGCACCCAAAAAAGAGCAGCCGAACCCCTTGGCGCAAAGTTCGTCCTCCAGAAAAATGCCCGAAAAAGTGGTGGGCTATAGCCTTGGGGCGTGGGGCGGGCGAACTTCGTCTGCCGGACTCGGAATGGGCCGATATTTTGGCCACCCCATCCCCGTGACAAAAATAGGCCGCGGGCACAGCCTCGCCCAAAAAAGAGCAGTCGAACCCCTTGACGTCAAGTTCGTCCTGCGGAAAAATGCCCAAAAAAGGGGTGTGCTATAGCCTTTGGGCGTGGGGCCGGCGAACTTCATCCGCCTTCCTCGGAATGGGCCGAGACTTTGCCCACCCCCTCGTCACGACAAAAATAGGCCGCGGGCACAGCCTCGCCCAAAAAAGAGCAGCCGAACCCCTTGGCGCCAAGTTCGTCCTGCGGCAAAATGCCCTAAAAATGGGTGTGCTATAGCCTTTGGGCGTGGGGCCGGCAAAGTTCATCCCCCTTCCTCGGAATTGGCCGAGACTTTGCCCACCCGCTCCCCGCGTCAAAAATAGGCCGCGGGCACAGCCGCGCCCAAAAAAGAGCAGCCGAACCCCTTGGCGCCGAGTTCGTCCTGCGGAAAAAAGCCCAAAAAAGGGGTGGGCTATAGCCTTGGGGCGTGGGGCGGGCGGACTTCGTCTGCCGGACTCAGAATGGGTCGAGACTTTGCCCACCCCCTCCCCGCAAGAAAGATAGGCCGCGGGCACAGCCGCATCCTAAAAAGAGCAGCCAAACACCTTGGCGCCAAGTTCGTCTTGCGGAAAAATGCCCAAAGAAGGGGTGGGCTATAGCCTTGGGGCGTGGGGCGGGCTCACTTCGTCCGCCGCACTCGGAATGGGCCGAGACTTTGGCCACCCCCTCCCCGCGACAAAAATAGGCTGTGGGCACAGCCGCGCCCAAAAAAGAGCAGCCGAACCCCTTGGCGCCAAGTTCGTCCTGCGGAAAAATCCCCAAAAAGGGGGTGGGCTATACCCATGGGGCGTGGGGCCGGCGAACCTCGTCCGCCGGACTCGGAATGGGCTGAGACTTTTGCCACCCCCTCCCCGCGACAAAAATATGCCGCGGGCACAGCCGCGCACAAAAAAGAGCAGCCGACCCCTTGGCGCCAAGTTCGTCCCGCGGAAAAATGCCCAAAAAAGGGGTGGGCTATAGCCTTGGGGCGTGGGGCCGGCGAACTTCTTCCGCCTTCCTCGGAATGGGCCGAGACTTTGGCCACCCCCTCCCCGCGACAAAAATAGGCCGCGGGCACAGCCGCGCACAAAAAATAGCAGCCGACCCCTTGGCGCCAAGTTCGTCCTGCGGAAAAATGCCCAAAAAAGGGGTGGGGTATAGCCTTGGGGCGTGGGGCTGGCGAACTTCGTCTGCCGGACTCGGAATGGGCCGATATTTTGGCCACCCCATCCCCGTGACAAAAATAGGCCGCGGACACAGCCTCGCCGAAAAAAGAGCAGTCGAACCCCTTGACGTCAAGTTCGTCCTGCGGAAAAATGCCCAAAAAAGGGGTGTGCTATAGCCTTTGGGCGTGGGGCCAGCGAACTTCATCCGCCTTCCTCGAAATGGGCCGAGACTTTGCCCACCCCCTCTTCACGACAAAAATAGGCCTCGGGCACAGCCTCGCCCAAAAAAGAGCAGCCGAACCCCTTGGCGCCAAGTTCGTCCTGCGGCAAAATGCCCAAAAAATGGGTGTGCTATAGCCTTTGGGCGTGGGGCCGGTAAAGTTCATCCCCCTTCGTCGGAATGGGCCGAGACGTTGCCCACCCGCTCCCCGCGTCAAAAGCAGGCCGCGGGCACAGCCGCGCCCAAAAAAGAGCAGCCGAACCCCTTGGAGCCAAGTTCATCCTGCGGAAAAATGCCCAAGACGGGGTGGGCTATAGCCTTGGGGCGGGGGGCGGGCGAACTTCGTCCGCCGGACTAGGAATGGGTCGAGACTTTGCCCACCCCCTCCCCGCAAGAAAAATAGGCCGCGGGCACAGCCGCATCCAAAAAAGAGCAGCCAAACACCTTGGCGCCATGTTCGTCTGGCGGAAAAATGCCCAAAAAAGGGGTGGGCTATAGCCTTGGGGCGTGGGGCGGGCGAACTTCGTCCGCCGCACTCGGAATGGGCCGAGACTTTGGCCACCCCCTCCCGCGAATAAAATAGGCCGCGGGTACAGCCACCCCCAAAAAGGAGCAGGCGAACCCCTTGGTGCCAAGTTCGTCCAGCCGAAAAATGCCCAAAAAGAGGGTGGGCTATAGCCTTGCGGCGTGGGGCGGGCGCACTTCGTCCGCCGGACTAGGAATGGGTCGAGACTTTGCCCACCCCTCCCCGCAAGAAAAATAGGCCGCGGGCACAGCCGCATCCAAAAAAGAGCAGCCGAACACCTTGGCGCCATGTTCATCTGGCGGAAAAATGCCCAAAAAAGGGGTGGGCTATAGCCTTGGGGCGTGGGGCGGGCGAACTTCGTCCGCCGCACTCGGAATGGGCCGAGACTTTGGCCACCCCCTCCCGCGACAAAAATAGGCCGCGGGTACAGCCACCCCCAAAAAGGAGCAGGCGAACCCCTTGGTGCCAAGTTCGTCCAGCCGAAAAATGCCCAAAAAGGGGGTGGGCTATAGCCTTGCGGCGTGGGGCTGGCGAACTTCGTCCGCCGGACTCGGAATGGGCCAAGACTTTGCCCACCCCCTCCCCGCGACAAAAATAGGCCGCAGGCACAGCCGCGCCCAAAAAAGAGCAGCAAAACCCCTTGGCGCCAAGTTCGTCCTGCGGAAAAATGCCCAAAAAAGGGTTGGGCTATAGCCTTTGGGCGTGGGGCCGGCAAAGTTCATCCGCCGGACTCGGAATGGGCCGAGACTTTGCCCACCCCTCCCCGCAATAACAATAGGCCGCGGGCACAGCCGCATCCAAAAAAGAGCAGCCGAACCCCTTGGGGCCAAGTTCGTCCAGCAGAAAAATGCCCAAAAAGGGGGTGGGCTATAACCTTGCGGCGTGGGGCGGGCTCACTTCGTCCGCCGGACTCGGAATGGGCCGAGACTTTGCCCACCCCCTCCCCGCGACAAAAATAGGCCGCGGGCACAGCCGTGCCCAAAAAAGAGCAGCCGAACCCCTTGGCGCCAAGTTTGTCCTGCGGAAAAATGCCCAAAAAGGGGGTGGGCTATAGCCTTGGGGCGTGGCGCCGGCAAAGTTCATCCCCCTTCCTCGGAATGGGCCGAGACTTTGCCCACCCCCTCCCCGCGACAAAAATAGGCCGCGGGCACAGCCGCGCCCAAAAAATAGCAGCCAAACCCCTTCGCGCCAAGTTCATCCTGCGGAAAAATGCCCAAAAAAGGGGTGCGCTATAGCCTTGGGGCGTGGGGCTGGCGAACTGCGTCTGCCGGACTCGGAATGGGCCGAGAGTTTGCCCCCCCTCCCCGCAACAAAAATAGGCCGCGGGCACAGCCGCGCCCAAAAAAGAGCAGCCGAACCCCTTGGCGCCTAGTTCGTCCTGCGGAAAAACGCCCAAAAAAGGGGTGTGCTATAGCCTTTGAGCGTGGGGCTGGCGAACTTCGTCCGCCGGACTCAGAATGGACCAAGACTTTTCCCGCCCCCTCCCTGCGGCAAAAATAGGCCGTGGGCACAGCTGCGCCCAAAAAAGAGCAGCCGAACCCCTTGGCTCAAAGTTCATCCTGCGGCAAAATGCCCAAAAAATGGGTGTGCTATAGCCTTTGGGCGTGGGGCCGGCAAAGTTCATCCCCCTTCCTCGGAATGGGCCGAGACTTTGCCCACCCCCTCCCCGCACCAAAAATAGGCCGCGGGCACAGCCGCACCCAAAAAAGAGCAGCCGAACCCCTTGGCGCCAAGTTCGTCCTGCGGAAAAATGCCCAAAAAGGGGGTGGGCTATAGCCTTGGGGCGTGGAGCCGGCGCACTTCGTCCGCCTTCCTCGGAATGGGCCGAGACTTTGGCCACCCGCTCCCCACGACAAAAATAGGCCACGGGCACAGCCGCGCCCAAAAAAGAGCAGCCGAACCCCTTGGCGCCTAGTTCGTCCTGCGGAAAAACGCCCAAAAAAGGGGTGTGCTATAGCCTTTGAGCGTGGGGCTGGCGAACTTCGTCCGCCGGACTCAGAATGGACCAAGACTTTTCCCGCCCCCTCCCTGCGGCAAAAATAGGCCGTGGGCACAGCCGCGCCCAAAAAAGAGCAGCCGAACCCCTTGGCTCAAAGTTCGTCCTGCGGCAAAATGCCCAAAAAATGGGTGTGCTATAGCCTTTGGGCGTGGGGCCGGCAAAGTTCATCCCCCTTCCTCGGAATGGGCCGAGACTTTGCCCACCCCCTCCCCGCACCGAAAATAGGCCGCGGGCACAGCCGCGCCCAAAAAAGACCAGCCGAACCCCTTGGCGCCAAGTTCGTCCTGCGGCAAAATGCCCAAAAACTGGGTGTGCTATAGCCTTTGGGCGTGGGGCCGGCATAGTTCATCCGCCTTCCTCGGAATGGGCCGAGACTTTACCCACCCCCTCCCCGCGCTAAAAATAGGCTGGGGGCACAGCCGCGCCCAAAAAAGAGCAGCCGAACCCCTTGGCGCCATGTTCGTCCTGCGGAAAAATGCCCAAAAACTGGGTGTGCTATAGCCTTTGGGCGTGGGGCTGGCGCACTTCGTCCGCCGGACTCAGAATGGACCAAGACTTTTCCCACCCCCTCCCTGCGGCAAAAATAGGCCGTGGGCACAGCCGCGCCCAAAAAAGAGCAGCCGAACCCCTTGGCGCAAAGTTCGTCCTGCAGCAAAATGCCCAAAAAATGGGTGTGCTATAGCCTTTGGGCGTGGGGCCGGCAAAGTTCATCCCCCTTCCTCGGAATGGGCCGAGACTTTGCCCACCCCCTCCCCGCACCAAAAATAGGCCGCGGGCACAGCCGCACCCAAAAAAGAGCAGCCGAACCCCTTGGCGCCAAGTTCGTCCTGCGGAAAAATGCCCAAAAAGGGGGTGGGCTATAGCCTTGGGGCGTGGAGCCGGCGCACTTCGTCCGCCTTCCTCGGAATGGGCCGAGACTTTGGCCACCCGCTCCCCACGACAAAAATAGGCCACGGGCACAGCTGCGCCCAAAAAAGAGCAGCCGAACCCCTTGGCGCCAAGTTCGTCCTGCGGCAAAATGCCCAAAAAATGGGTGTGCTATAGCCTTTGGGCGTGGGGCCGGCAAAGTTCATCCGCCTTCCTCGGAATGGGCCGTGACTTTGCCCACCCCCTCCCCGCACCGAAAATAGGCCGCGGGCACAGCCGCGCCCAAAAAAGACCAGCCGAACCCCTTGGCGCCAAGTTCGTCTTGCGGCAAAATGCCCAAAAACTGGGTGTGCTATAGCCTTTGGGCGTGGGGCCGGCATAGTTCATCCGCCTTCCTCGGAATGGGCCGAGACTTTACCCACCCCCTCCCCGCGCTAAAAATAGGCCGGGGGCACAGCCGCGCCCAAAAAAGAGCAGCCGAACCCCTTGGCGCCAAGTTCGTCCTGCGGAAAAACGCCCAAAAAAGGGGTGTGCTATAGCCTTTGGGCGTGGGGCTGGCGAACTTCGTCCGCCGGACTCAGAATGGACCAAGACTTTTCCCACCCCCTCCCCGCGACAAAAATAGGCCGCGGACACAGCCGCGCCCAAAAAAGAGCAGCCGAACCCCTTGGCGCCAAGTTCGTCCTGCGGAAAAATGCCCAAAAAAGGGGTGGGCTATAGCCTTGGGGCGTGGGGCTGGCGAACTTCGTCCGCCTTCCTCGGAATAAGCCGAGACTTTGCCCACCCCCTCCCCACGACAAAAATAGGCCGCGGGCACAGCCGCGCCCAAAAAAGAGCAGCCGAACCCCTTGGCGCCAAGTTTGCCCTGCGGAAAATTGCCCAAAAAAGGGGTGTGCTATAGCCTTTGGGCGTGGGGCCAGCGAACTTCATCCGCCTTCCTCGGAATGGGCCGAGACTTTGCCCACCCCCTCCCCGCCCCAAAAATAGGCCGCGGGCACAGCCACGCCCAAAAAAGAGCAGCCGAACCCCTTGGCGCCATGTTCGTCCTGCGGAAAAATGCCCAAAAACTGGGTGTGCTATAGCCTTTGGGCGTGGGGCTGGCGAACTTCGTCCGCCGGACTCAGAATGGACCAAGACTTTTCCCACCCCCTCCCTGCGGCAAAAATAGGCCGTGGGCACAGCCGCGCCCAAAAAAGAGCAGCCGAACCCCTTGGCGCAAAGTTCGTCCTGCGGCAAAATGCCCAAAAAATGGGTGTGCTATAGCCTTAGGGCGTGGGGATGGAGAACTTCGTCCGCCGGACTCAGAATGGACCGAGACTTTGCCCACCCCCTCCCCGCGACAAAAATAGGCCGCGGGCACAGCCGCGCCCAAAAAATAGCAGCCGAACCCCTTGGCGCCACGTTCGTCCTGCGGAAAAATGCCCAAAAAAGGGGTGGGCTATAGCCTTCGGGCGTGGGGCTCGCGAACTTAGTCTGCCGGACTCGGAATGGGCCGAGATTTTGGGCACCCCCTCCCCGTGACAAAAATAGGCCGCGGGCACAGCCTCGCCCAAAAAAGGGGTGGGCTATAGCCTTTGGGCGTGGGGCCGGCAAAGTTCATCTGCCTTCCTCGGAATGGGTCGAGACTTTTCCCACCCCCTCCCTGCGACAAAAATAGGCCGCGGGCAAGCCTCGCCCAAAAAAGAGCGGCCGAACCCCTTGGCGCCAAGTTCGTCCTGCGGTAAAATGCCCAAAAAATGGATGTGCTGCAGCCTTTGGGTGTGGGGCCGGCAAAGTTCATCCCCCTTCCTCGGAATGGGCCGAGACTTTGCCCACCCGCTCCCCGCGTCAAAAGCAGGCCGCGGGCACAGCCGCGCCCAAAAAAGAGCAGCCGAACCCCTTGGAGCCAAGTTCATCCTGCGGAAAAATGCCCAAGACGGGGTGGGCTATAGCCTTGGGGCGGGGGGCGGGCGAACTTCGTCCGCCGCACCCAAAAAAGAGCAGCCAAACCCCTTGGCGCCAAGTTCGTCCCATGGAAAAATACCCAAAAAGGGGGCGGGCTATAGCCTTGGGGCGTGGAGCCGGCGCACTTCGTTCGCCTTCCTCGGAATGGGCCGAGACTTTTGCCACCCGCTCCCCATGACAAAAATAGGCCACGGGCACAGCCGCGCCCAAAAAAGGGGTGGGCTATAACCTTTGGGCGTGGGGCCGGCAAAGTTCATCTGCCTTCCTCGGAATGGGCCGAGACTTTTCCCACCCCCTCCCCGTGCCAAAAATAGGCTGCGGGCACCGCCGCTTCCAAAAAAGAGCAGCCGAACCCCTTGGCGCCATGTTCGTCCTGCGGCAAAATGCCCAAAAAAGGGGTGTGCTATAGCCTTTGGGCGTGGGGCAGGCGAACTTCGTCCGCCGGACTCAGATTGGACCGAGACTTTTCCCACCCCCTCCCCACGACAAAAATAGGCCGCGGGCACAGCCGCGCCCAAAAAAGAGCAGCCGAACCCCTTGGCGCCAAGTTCGTCCAGCAGAAAAATGCCCAAAAAGGGGGTGGGCTATGGCCTTGCGGCGTGGGGCTGGCGAACTTCGTCCGCCGAACTCGGAATGGGCTGAGACTTTGCCCACCCCCTCCGCGCGACAAAAATAGGCTGCGGGCACAGCCGCGCCCAAAAAAGAGCAGCCGAACCCATTGGCGCCAAGTTCGTCCTGCGCAAAAATGCCCAAAAAGGGGGTGGGCTATAGCCTTGGGGCGTGGGGCCGGCAAAGTTCATCCCCCATCCTCGGAATGGGCCGAGACTTTGCCCACCCCCTCCCCGCGACAAAAATAGGCCGCGGGCACAGCCGCGTCCAAAAAAGAGCAGCCGAACCCCTTGGCGCCAAGTTCGTCCTGCGGAAAAATGCCCAAAAAGAGGGTGGGCTATAGCCTTGGGGCGTGGGGCCGGCAAAGTTCATCCCCATTCCTTGGAATGGGCCGAGACTTTTCCCACCCCCTCCCTGTGGCAAAAATAAGCCGCGGGCACAGCCTCGCCCAAAAAAGAGCAGCCGAACCCCTTGGCGCCAAGTTCGTCCTGCGGGAAAATGCCCAAAATATGGGTGTGCTATAGCCTTTGGGCGTTGGGCCAGCAAAGTTCATCCCCCTTCCTCGGAATGGGCCGAGACTTTGTCCACCCCCTCCCCGTGACAAAAATAGGCCGCGGGCACAGCCGCGCCCAAAAAATAGCGGCCGAACCCCTTGGCGTCAAGTTCGTCCTGCGGAAAAATGCCCAAAAAAGGGGTGGGCTATAGCCTTTGGGCGTGGGACCGGAATAGTTCATCCCCGTTCCTCGGAATGGGCCGAGACTTTGTCCACCCCCTCCCCGCGACAAAAATAGGCCGCGGACACAGCCGTGCTCAAAAATGAGCAGCCGAACCCCTTGGCGCAAAGTTCATGCAGTGGAAAAATGCCCAAAAAGGGGATGGGCTATAGCCTTGGGGCGTGGGGCAGGCGAACTTCGTCCGCCGGACTCGGAATGGTCCGAGACTTTGCCCACCGCCTCCCCGCGACAAAAATATGCCACAGGCACAGCCTCGCCCAAAAAAGAGAAGCCGAACCCCTTGGCGCCACGTTCGTCTTGCAGAAAAATGGCCAAAAAAGGGGTGGGCTATAGCCTTGGGGCGTGGGGCGGGCGAACTTCGTCCGCCGCACTCGGAATCGGCCAAGACTTTGCCCACCCCCTCCCCGCAATAAAAATAGGCCGCGGGCACAGCCGCGCTCAAAAAAGAGCAGCCGAACTCCTTGGCGGCAAGTTCATCCTGCGAAAAAATGCCCAAAAAGGGGGTGGGCTGTAGCCTTGGGGCGTGGGGCCGGCAAAGTTCATCCCCCTTCTCGGAGTGGGCCGAGACTTTACCCACCCCCTCCCCGTGATAAAAATAGGCCGCGGGCACAGCTACGCCCAAAAAAGAGCTGCCGAACCCCTCGGCGCCTAGTTCGTCCTCCGGAAAAATGCCCAAAAAAGGGGTGGGCTATAGCCTTGGGGCGTGGGGCTGGCGAACTTCGTCTGCCGGACTCAGAATGGGCCGAGACTTTGGCCAACCCCTCCCCGCGATAAAAATAGGGCACGGGCAAAGCCGCGCCCAAAAATGAGCAGCCGAACCCCTTGGCGCCAAGTTCGTCCTGCGGAAAAATGCCCAAAAGAGGGGTGGGCTATAGCCTTGGGGCGTGGGGCATGCGAACTTCGTCTGCCGGACTCGGAATGGGCCGAGACTTTGCCCACCCCCTCCCCACGACAAAAATAGGCCGCGGGCACAGCCGTGCCCAAAAAAGAGCAGCCGAACCCCTAGGCGCCAAGTTCGTCCTGCGGAAAAATGCCCAAAAAGGGGGTGGGCTATAGCCTTCGGGTGTGGGGCTGGCGAACTTCGTCCGCCGGACTCGGAACGGGCCGAGACTTTGTCCACTCCCTCCCCACAGCAAAAATAGGCCGCGGCCAAAGCAGCAGCCATAAAAGAGCAGCTGAACCCCTTGGTGCCAAGTTCGTCCTGCAGAAAAATGCCCAAAAAAGGGGTGTGCTATAACCTTTGGGCGTGAGGCCGGCAAAGTTCGTCCGCCGGACTCGGAATGGGCCGAGACTTTTCCCACCCCCTCCCCGCGACAAAAATAGGCTGCGGCCCCGAACACCTTGGCGCCAAGTCCGTCCTGCGGAAAAATGCCCAAAAAGGGGGTGGGCTATAGCCTTGGGGAGTGGGGCCGGCAAAGTTCGTCCGCCGGACTCGGAATGGGCCCAGACTTTGCTCACCCCCTCCCCGCAACAAAAATAGGCCGCGGGCACAGCCGCGCCCAAAAAAGTGCAGCCCAACCCCTTGGCGCCAAGTTCGTCCTGCGGAAAAATGCCCAAAAAAGGGGTGTGCTATAGCCTTTGGGCGTGGGGCCGGCAAAGTTCGTCCGCCGGACTCGGAATGGGCCGAGAGTTTTCCCACCCCCTCCCCGCGACAAAAATAGGCCGCGGGCACAGCCGCGCCCAAAAAAGTGCAGCTGAACCCCTTGGCGCCAAGTCCGTCCTGCGGAAAAATGCCCAAAAAGGGGGTGGGCTATAGCCTTGGGGCGTGGGGCTGGCCTTGGGGCGTAGGGCTGGCGAACTTCGTCAGCCGGACTCAGAATGGGCCGAGACATTGCCCACTCCCTCCCCGCAGCAAAAATAGGCCGCGGCCACAGCCGCGCCCATAAAAGAGCAGCTGAATCCCTTGGAGCCAAGGTCGTCCTGCGGAAAAATGCCCAAAAAAGGGGTGTGCTATAGCCTTTGGGCGTGGGGCCGGCAAAGTTCGTCCGCCGGACTCGGAATGGGCCGAGAGTTTTCCCACCCCCTCCCCGCGACAAAAATAGGCCGCGGGCACAGCCGCGCCCAAAAAAGTGCAGCTGAACCCCTTGGCGCCAAGTCCGTCCTGCGGAAAAATGCCCAAAAAGGGGGTGGGCTATAGCCTTGGGGCGTGGGGCTGGCCTTGGGGCGTAGGGCTGGCGAACTTCGTCAGCCGGACTCAGAATGGGCCGAGACATTGCCCACTCCCTCCCCGCAGCAAAAATAGGCCGCGGCCACAGCCGCGCCCATAAAAGAGCAGCTGAATCCCTTGGAGCCAAGGTCGTCCTGCGGAAAAATGCCCAAAAAAGGGGTGTGCTATAGCCTTTGGGCGTGGGGCCGGCAAAGTTCGTCCGCCGGACTCGGAATGGGCCGAGAGTTTTCCCACCCCCTCCCCGCGACAAAAATAGGCCGCGGGCACAGCCGCGCCCAAAAAAGTGCAGCTGAACCCCTTGGCGCCAAGTCCGTCCTGCGGAAAAATGCCCAAAAAGGGGGTGGGCTATAGCCTTGGGGCGTGGGGGTGGCCTTGGGGCGTAGGGCTGGCGAACTTCGTCAGCCGGACTCAGAATGGGCCGAGACATTGCCCACTCCCTCCCCGCAGCAAAAATAGGCCGCGGCCACAGCCGCGCCCATAAAAGAGCAGCTGAATCCCTTGGAGCCAAGGTCGTCCTGCGGAAAAATGCCCAAAAAAGGGGTGTGCTATAGCCTTTGGGCGTGGGGCCGGCAAAGTTCGTCCGCCGGACTCGGAATGGGCCGAGAGTTTTCCCACCCCCTCCCCGCGACAAAAATAGGCCGCGGGTACAGCCGTACCCGAAAAGGAGCAGCCGAACACCTTGGCGCCAAGTCCGTCCTGCGGAAAAATGCCCAAAAAGGGGGTGGGCTATAGCCTTGGGGCGTGGGGTGGGCGAACTTTGTCCGCCGGACTCGGAATGGGCCCAGACTTTGCTCACCCCCTCCCCGCAACAAAAATAGGCCGCGGGCACTGCCGCGCCCAAAAAAGTGCAGCCCAACCCCTTGGCGCCAAGTTCGTCCTGCGGAAAAATGCCCAAAAAAGGGGTGTGCTATAGCCTTTGGGCGTGGGGCCGGCAAAGTTCGTCCGCCGGACTCGGAATGTGGCGAGAGTTTTCCCACCCCCTCCCCGCGACAAAAATAGGCCGCGGGCACAGCCGCGCCCAAAAAAGTGCAGCTGAACCCCTTGGCGCCAAGTCCGTCCTGCGGAAAAATGCCCAAAAAGGGGATGGGCTATTGCCTTGGGGCGTGGGGCTGGCGAACTACGTCCGCCTTCCTCGTAATGGGCCGAGACTTTTACCACCCCCTCCCCGCGACAAAATTACGCCGCGGGCACAGCCGCGCCCAAAAAAGTGCAGCCGAACCCCTTGGTGCCAAGTTTGTCCTGCGGAAAAATGCCCAAAAAGGGGGTGGGCTATAGCCTTGGGGCGTTGGGCAGGAGAACTTCGTCCGCCGGACTCGGAATGAGCCGAGACTTTGCCCACCCCCTCCCCTCCCCGTGACAAAAATAGGCCGCGGGCACAGCAGCTCTCAAAAAAGAGCAGCCGAACCCCTTGGCGCCAAGTTCGTCCGGCGGAAAAATGCACAAAAAAGCGGTGGGCTATAGCCTTGGGGCGTGGGGCTGGTCTTGGGGCGTGGGGCCGGCGCAATTCGTCCGCCGGACTCGGAATGGGCCGAGACTTTTCCCACCCCCTCCCCACGACAAAAATAGGCCGCGGGCACAGCCGTGCCCAAAAAAGAGCAGCCGAACCCCTTGGCGCCAAATTCGTCCTGCGGAAAAATGCCCAAAAAGGGGGTGGGCTATAGCGTTGGGGCGTGGGGCTGGAGAACTTCGTCTGCCGGACTCAGAATGGGCCGAGACTTGGCCCACCCCCTCCCCGTGTCAAAAATAGGCCGCGGGATCAGCCGCACCCAAAAAAGAGCAGCCGAACCCCTTGGCGCCAAGTTCGTCCTACGGAAAAATGCCCAAAAACGGGGTGGGCTATAGCCTTGGGGCGTTGGGCAGGAGAACTTCGTCCGCCGGACTCGGAATGAGCCGAGACTTTGCCCACCCCCTCCCCTCCCCGTGACAAAAATAGGCCGCGGGCACAGCAGCTCTCAAAAAAGAGCAGCCGAACCCCTTGGCGCCAAGTTCGTCCGGCGGAAAAATGCACAAAAAAGCGGTGGGCTATGGCCTTGGGGCGTGGGGCTCGCGAACTTCGTCCGCCGGTCTCGGAATGGGCCGAGACTTTGGCCACCCCCTCCCCACGACAAAAATAAGCCGCGGGCACAGTCGCGTCCAAAAAAGAGCAGCCAAACCCCTTGGTGCCAAGTTCGTCCTGCGGAAAAATGCCCAAAAAGGGGGTGGGCTACCTTTGGGCGTCGGGCTGGCGCACTTCGTCCGCCTTCCTCGGAATGGGCCGAGACTTTGGCCACCCCCTCACAATGACAAAAATAGGCCGCGGGCACAGCCGCGCCCAATAAAGAGCAGCCGAACCCATTGGCGCCATGTTCGCCCTGCGGAAAAATGCCGAAAAAGGGGTTGGGCTATGGCCTTGGGGCGTTGGGCCGGCGCACTTCGTCCGCCGGACTCGGAATGGGCCGAGACTTTTCCCACCCCATCCCCACGACAAAAATAGGCCGCGGGCACTGCCGCGCACAAAAAAGAGCAGCCGAACCCCTTGGCGCCAAGTTCGTCCGGCGGAAAAATGCCCAAAAAAGGGGTGGACTATAGCCTTGGGGCGTGGGGCCGGCGCACTTCGTCCGCCGGACTCAGAATGGGCGGAGACTATTCCCACCCCCTCCCCGCGCCAAAAATAGGCCGCGAGCACAGCCGCGCCGAAAAAAGAGCCGCCGAACCCCTTGGCACCAAATTCGTCCTGCGGCAAAATGCCCAAAAAAGGGGTGTGTTATAGCCTTTGGGCGTGGGGCTGGCGAACTTCGTCCGCCTTCCTCGTAATGGGCCGAGACTTTGGCCACTCCCTCTCCACGACAGAAATAGGCCGCGGACACAGCCGCGCCCAAAAAAGAACAGCCGAACCCCTTGGCGCCAAGTTCGCCCTGCGGAAAAATGCCGAAAAAGGGGTTCGGCTATAGCCTTGGGGCGTGGGGCCGGCGCACTTCGTCCGCCGGACTCGGAATGGGCCGAGACTTTTCCCACCCCATCCCCACGACAAAAATAGGCCGCGGGCACTGCCGCGTCCAAAAAAGAGCAGCCGAACCCCTTGGCGCCATGTTCGTCCGGCGGAAAAATGCCTAAAAAAGGGGTGGACTATAGCCTTGGGGCGTGGGGCCGGCGCACTTCGTCCGCCGGACTCGGAATGGGCGGAGACTATTCCCACCCCCTCCCCGCGCCAAAAATAGGCCGCGAGCACAGCCGCGGCCAAAAAAGAGCCGCCGAACCCGTTGGCGCCAAGTTCGTCCTGCGGCAAAATGCCCAAAAAAGGGGTGCGTTATAGCCTTTGGGCGTGGGGCTAGCGAACTTTGTCCGCCTTCCTCGTAATGGGCCGAGACTTTGGCCACCCCCTCCCCACGACAGAAATAGGCCGCGGGCATAGTCGCGTCCAAAAAAGAGCAGCCAAACCCATTGGTGCCAAGTTCGTCCTGCGGAAAAATGCCCAAAAAGGGGGTGGGCTATAGCCTTTGGGCGTCGGGCTGGCGCACTTCGTCCGCCTTCCTCGGAATGGGCCGAGACTTTGGCCACCCCCTCACCACGACAAAAATAGGCCGCGGGCACAGCCGCGCCCAATAAAGAGCTGCCGAACCCCTTGGCGCCGTGTTCGCCCTGCGGAAAAATGCCGAAAAAGGGGTTGGGCTATAGCCTTGGGGCGTTGGGCCGGCGCACTTCGTCCGCCGGACTCGGAATGGGCCGAGACTTTTCCCACCCCATCCCCACGACAAAAATAGGCCGCGGGCACTGCCGCGCCCAAAAAAGAGCTGCCGAACTCCTTGGCGCCAAGTTCGTCCGGCGGAAAAATGCCCAAAAAAGGGGTGGACTATAGCCTTGGGGCGTGGGGCCGGCGCACTTCGTCCGCCGGACTCGGAATGGGTGGAGACTATTCCCACCCCCTCCACGCGCCAAAAATAGGCCGCGAGCACAGCCGCGCCGAAAAAAGAGCCGCCGAACCCCTTGGCACCAAATTCGTCCTGCGGCAAAATGCCCAAAAAAGGGGTGTGTTATAGCCTTTGGGCGTGGGGCTGGCGAACTTCGTCCGCCTTCCTCGTAATGGGCCGAGACTTTGGCCACCCCCTCTCCACGACAGAAGTAGGCCGCGGACACAGCCGCGCCCAAAAAAGAGCAACCGAACCCCTTGGCGCCAAGTTCGTCCTGCGGCAAAATGCCCAAAAAAGGGGTGTGCTATAGCCTTTGGGCGTGAGGCTGGCGCACTTCGTCCACCTTCCTCGGAATGGGCCGAGACTTTGGCCACCCCCTCCCCACGACAAAAATAGGCCGCGGGCACAGCCGCGCCCAATAAAGAGCAGCCGAACCCGTTAGTGCCAAGCTCGTCCTGCGGCAAAATACCGAAAAAAGGGGTGTGCTATAGCCTTTCGGCGTCGGGCCAGCAAAGTTCATCCGCCTTCCTCAGAATGGGCCGAGACTTTGCCCACCCCCTCCCCGTGCCAAAAATAGGCCGCGGGCACAGCCGCGCCTAAAAAAGAGCCGCCGAACCCCTTGGCGCCAACTTCGTCCTGCGGACACAGAATGGGCCGAGACTTTGGCCACCGCCTCCCCGCGACAAAACTAGGCCGCGGCCACAGCCGCGTGCAAAAAAGCCAGCCGAACCCCTTGGTGCCAATTTCGTCCTGTGGCAAAATGCCTAAAAAAGGGGAGTGCTATGGCCTTTGGGCGTTGGCCGGCAAAGTTCATCTGCCTTCCTCAGAATGGGCCGAGACTTTGCCCACCCCCTCCCCGTGCCAAAAATAGGCCGCGGGCAGAGCCGCGCCTAAAAAAGAGCAGCCAAACCCCTTGGCGCCAACTTCGTCCTGCGGAAAAATGCCCAAAAAGGGGGTGGGCTATGGCCTTGGGGCGTGGGGCCAGCGAACTTCGTCCGCCGGACTCAGAATGGGCCGAGACGTTGGCCACCCCCTCCCCACGACAAAAATAGGCAGCGGGCACAGCCGCGCCCAAAAAATAGCAGCCGAACACCTTGGCGCCATGTTCGTCCTGCGGAAAAATTCCCAAAAAAGGGGTATGCTATAGACTTTGGGCGTGGGGCCGGCGAACTTCGTCCGCCTTCCTCGGAATGGGCTGAGACTTTGGTCACCCCCTCCCCGCAACAAAAATAGGCCGCGGGCACAGCCGCCCCAAGAAAAGAGCAGCCGAACCCCTTGGCGCCAAGTTCGTGCTGCGGGAAAATGCCCAAAAAGGGGGTGGGCTATAGCCTTGGGGCATGGGGCCAGCGAACTTCGTCTGCCGGACTCGGAATGGGCGGAGACTTTTCCCACCCCCTCCCCGCGCCAAAAATAGGCCGCGGGCACAGCCGCGCCCAAAAAAGAGCAGCCGAATCCCTTGGCGCCAAGTTCGTCCTGCGGCAAAATGCCCAAAAAAGGGGTGTGCTATAGCCTTTGGGCGTGGGGCCGGCGAACTTCGTCTGCCTTCCTCGGAATGGGCCGAGACTTTGGCCACCCCCTCCCCGCGACAAAAATAGGCCGCGGTCACATCCGCGCCCAAAAAAGAGCAGCTGAACCCCTTGGCGCCAAGTTCATCCTGCGGAAAAATGCCCAAAAAGGGGGTGGTCTATGGCCTTGGGGAGTGGAGCCGGCGCAGTTCATCGACCGGACTCGGAATGGGGCGAGACATTTCCCACCCCCTCCCCGCGCCATATATAGGCCGGGGGCACAGCTGCGCCCAAAAAAGAGCAGCCGAACCCCTTGGTGCCAAGCTCGTCCTGTGGCAAAATGCACAAAAAACGGGTGTGCTATAGCCTTTGGGCGTCGGCCGGCAAAGTTTAGCCACCTTACCCAGAATGGGCCGAGACTTTGCCCATCCCCGTCCCGCACCAAAAATAGGCCGTGGGCACAGCCGCGCCTAAAAAAGAGCAGCCGAACCCCTTGGCGCCAAGTTCTTCCTGCGGAAGAATGCCCAAATTAGGGGTGGGCTACAGCCTTGGGGCGTGGGGCCAGCGAACTTCGTCCGCCGGACTCATAATGGGCCGAGACATTGGCCACCCCCCTCCCCGCGACAAAAATCGGCCGCGGGCACAGCCGCGCCCAAAAAAGAGCAGCCGAACACCTTGGCGCCAAGTTCGTCCAGTGGAAAAATTCCCAAAAAAGGGGTGTGCTATAGCCTTTGGGCGTGGGGCCGGCGCAGTTCGTCCGCCTTCCTCGGAATGGGCCGAGACTTTGGCCACCCCCTCCCTGCGACAAAAATAGGCCGCGGGCACAGCCGCGCCCAAAAAAGAGCAGCCGAACCCCTTGGCGCCAAGTTCGTCCTGCGGAAAAATGCGCAAAAAGGGGGTGGGCTATAGCCTTGGGGCGTGGGGCCGGCGTACTTCATCCGCCGGACTTGGAATGGGCTGAGACTTTGGCCACCGCCTCCCCGAGACAAAAATAGGCCGCGGGCACAGCCGCGCCCAAAAAAGAGCAGCCGAACCCCTTGGCGCCAAGTTCGTCCTGCGGAAAAATGCGCAAAAAGGGGGTGGGCTATAGCCTTGGGGCGTGGGGCCGGCGTACTTCATCCGCCGGACTTGGAATGGGCTGAGACTTTGGCCACCGCCTCCCCGAGACAAAAATAGGCCGCGGGCACAGCCGCGCCCAAAAAAGAGCAGCCGAACCCCTTGGCGCCAAGTTCGTCCTGCGGAAAAATGCCCAAAAAAGGGGTGTGCTATAGCCTTTGGGCGTGGGGCCGGCGAACTTCGTACACCTTCCTCGGAATGGGCCGAGACATTGACCACCCGCTCCCAGCGACAAAAATAGGCCGCGGGCACAGCCGCGCCCAAAAAAGAGCAGCCGAACCCCTTGGCGCCAAGTTCGTCCTGCGGAAAAATGCCCAAAAAGGGGGTGGGCTATAGCCTTGGAGCGTGGGGCCAGCGAACTTCATCCGCCGGACTCGGAATGGGCCGAGACATTGGCCACCCCCTCCCTACGACAAAAATAGGCCGCGGGCACAGCCGCGTCCAAAAAAGAGCAGCCGAACCCCTTGGTGCCAAGTTCGTCCTGCGGCAAAATGCCAAAAAAAGGGGTGTGCGATAGCCTTTGGGCGTCGGCCAGCAAAGTTCATCCGCCTTCCTCAGAATGGGCCGAGACTTTGCTCACCCCCGCCCCGCGCCAAAAATAGGCCGCGGCCACAGACGCGCCCAAAAAAGAGCAGCCGAACCTCTTGGTACGAAGTTCGTCTTGCGGAAAAATGCCCAAAAAGGGGCTGGGTATAGCCTTGGGGCGTGGGGCGGGCGAACTTCGTCCGCCGGACTCGGAATGGGCCGAAACTTTGCCCACCCCCTCCCCGCGACCAAAATAGGCTACGGGCACAGCCGCGCCCAAAAAAGAGCAGCCGAACCCCTTGGCGCCAAGTTCGTCCTGCGGAAAAATGCCCAAAAAGGGGGTGGGCTATAGCCTTGGAGCGTGGGGCCAGCGAACTTCATCCGCCAGACTCAGAATGGGCCGAGACATTGGCCACCGCCTCCCTGCGACAAAAATAGGCCGCGGGCACAGGCGCGTCCAAAAAAGAGCAGCCGAACCCATTGGCGCCAAGTTCGTCCTGCGGAAAAATGCCCAAAAAAGGGGTGTGCTATAGCCTTGGGGCGTGGGGCTGCCGAAGTTCATCCGCCAGACTCGGAATGTGCCGAGACTTTGCCCACCCCATCACCACGACAAAAATAGGCCGCGGGCACAGCCGCGCCCAAAAAAGAGCAGCCGAAACCCTTGGCGCCAAGTTCGTCCTGCGGAAAAATGCCCAAAAAGGGGGTGGGCTATAGCCCTGGGGCGTGGGGCCCGTGAACTTCGTCCGCCGGACTTGGAATAGGCCGAGACTATGGCCACACCCTCCCCGCGACAAGAGTAGGCCGCGGGCACAGCCGAACCCCTTGGTGCCAAGTTCGTCCTGCGGCAAAATGCCCAAAAAAGGGGTGTGCTATAGCCTTTGGGCGTGGGGCCTGTAAAGTTCATCCGCCGTCCTCGGACTGGGCCGAGACTTTGCCCAACCTCTCCCCGCGCAAAAAATAGGCCGCGGGCACAGCCGCGCCCAAAAAAGATCAGCCGAACCCCTTGGCGTCAAGTTCATCCTGCGGAAAAAATGCCCGAAAAGGGGGTGGGCTATAGCCTTGGGGCGTGGGGCCCGCGAACTTCGTCCGCCGGACTCAGAATGGGCCGAGACATTGGCCACCCACTCCCTGCGACAAAAGTAGGCCGCTGGCACAGCCGCGCCCAAAAAAGAGCAGCCGAACCCCTTGGCGCCAAGTTCGTCCTGCGGCAAAATGCCCAAAAAAGGGGTGTGCTATAGCCTTTGGGCGTGGGGCCGGCAAAGTTCCTCCTCCTTCCTCGGAATGGGCCGAGACTATGCCCACCCCCTCCCCTCACCAAAAATAGGCCGCGGGCACAGCCGCACCCAAAAAAGAGCAGCCGAACCCCTTGGCGCCAGTTCATCCTGCGGAAAAATGTCCAAAAAGGGGGTGGGCTTTAGCCTTGGGGCGTGGGGCTGGCGAACTTCATCCGCCTTCCTCGGAATGGGCCGAGACTTTGGCCACCCCCTCCCCGTGACAAAAATTGGCCGCGGGCACAGCCGCGCCCAAAAAAGAGCAGCCGAACCCTTGGCGCCAAGTTCGTCCTGCGGAAAAATGCCCAAAAAAGGGGTGTGCTATAGCCTTTGGGCGTGGGGCCGGCAAAGTTCATCCGCCTTCCTCGGAATGAGCCGAGACTTTGCCCGCCCCCTCCCCGCACCAAAAATTGGCCGAGGGCACAGCCGCGCCCAAAAAAGAGCTGCCGAAACCCTTGGCGCCAAGTTCGTCCTGCGGAAAAATGCCCAAAAAGGGGGTGGGCTATAACCCTGGGGCATGGGGCTGGCGAACTTCGTCCGTCGGACTCGGAATAGGCTGAGACTTTGAACACCCCCTCCCCGCGACAAAAATAGGCCGCGGGCACAGCCGCGCCCAAAAAAGAGCAGTCGAACCCCTTGGTGCCATGTTCGTCCCGCGGAAAAATGCCCAAAAAGGGGTGGGCTATAGCCTTAGGGCGTGGGGCTGGCGAACTTCATCCGCCTTCAACAGAATGGGCCGAGACTTTGCCCACCCCCTCACCGCGACAAAAATAGGCCGCGGGCACAGCCGCGAACAAAAAATCGCAGCCGAACCCCTTGGCGCCTCGTTCGTCCTCCGGAAAAATGCCCAAAAAGGGGGTGGGCTATAGCCTAGGGGCGTGGGGCTGGCGAACACTCCCCGCGACAAAAATAGGCCGTGGGCACAGCGGCACCAAAAAAAGAGCAGCCGAACCCCTTGGCGCCAAGTACGTCCTGCAGAAAAATGCCCAAAAAAGGGGTGGGCTATAGCCTTGGGGCGTGGGGCTGCCGAAGTTCGTCCGCCGGAATCGGAATGGGCCGAGACTTTGCCCACCCCCTCCCCACGACAAAAATAGGCCGCGGGCACAGCCACGCCCAAAAAAGAGCAGCCGAACCCCTTGGCGACAAGTTCGTCCTGCAGAAAAATGCCCAAAAAAGGGGTGGGCTATAGCCTTCGGGCGTGGGGCTTGCGAACTTCGTCCGCCGGACTCAGAATGTGCCGAGACTTTGCCCACCCCCTCCCCACGACAAAAATAGGCCGTGGGCACAGCCGCACCAAAAAAAGAGCAGCCGAAACCCTTGGCGCCAGGTTCGTCCTCTGGAAAAATGCCCAAAAAGGGGGTGGGCTATAGCCTTGGGGCGTGGGGCTGGCGAACTTCGTCCGCCTTCCTCGGAATGGGCCGAGAGTTTGCCCACCCCCTCCCCACGACAAAAATAGGCCGCGGGCACAGCCGCGCCCAAAAAAGAGCAGCCGAACCCCTTGGCGCCAAGTTCGTCCTGCGGAAAAATGCCCAAAAAAGGGTTGGGCTATAGCCTTGGGGCGTGGGGCTGGCGAACTTCGTCCGCCGGACTCGGAATGGGCCGGGACTTTGCCCACCCCCTCCCCGCGCCAAAAATAGGCCACGGACACAGCCGCGCACAAAAAAGAGCAGTCGAACCCCTTGGCGCCAAGTTCGTCCTGCGGAAAAATTCCCAAAAAAGGGGTGTGCTATAGCATTGGGGCGTGGGGCTGCTGAAGTTCATCCGCCGGACGCGGAAAGGGCCGAGACTTTGCCCACCGCCTCCCCGCGATGAAAATAGGCCGCGGGCACAGCCGCGAGCAAAAAAGAGCAGTCAAACCCCTTGGCGCCAAGTTCGTCCTGCGGAAAAATGCCCAAAAAAGGGGTGTGCTATAGCCTTGGGGCGTGGGGCTGCCGAAGTTCGTCCGCCGGACTCGGAATGTGCAGAGACTTTTCCCACCTCATCCCCGTTACAAAAATAGGCTGCGGGCACAGCCGCGCCCAAAAAAGAGCTGCCGAACCCCTTGGCGCCAAGTTCGTCCTGCGGAAAAATACCCAAAAAAGGGGTGGGCTCAAGCCTTAGGGCGTGGGGCTGGCGAACTTCGTCCGCCGGACTCGGAATGGGTCGAGCCTTTGCCCACACCCTCCCCGCGACAAAAATAGGCCGCGGGCACAGTCGCGCCCACAAAAGAGCACCTGAAGGCCTTGGCGCCAAGTCGTCCTGCGGAAAAATGCCCAAAAAGGGGATGGGCTATAGCCTAGGGGCGTGGGGCCGGCGCACTTCGTCCGCCGGACTCGGAATGGGCCGAGACTTTTCCCAACCCCTCCCCGTGACAAAAATAGGCCGCGGGCACAGCCGCACCGAAAAAAGAGCAGCCGAACCCCTTGGCACCAAGTTCGTCCTGCGGAAAAATGCCCAAAAAAGGGGTGGGCTATAGGCTTAGGGCGTGGGGCTGGCGGACTTCGTCCGCCGGACTCGGAATGGGTCGAGCCTTTGCCCACACCCTCCCCGCGACAAAAATAGGCCGCGGGCACAGTCGCGCCCACAAAAGAGCACCTGAAGGCCTTGGCGCCAAGTCGTCCTGCGGAAAAATGCCCAAAAAGGGGATGGGCTATAGCCTAGGGGCGTGGGGCCGGCGCACTTCGTCCGCCGGACTCGGAATGGGCCGAGACTTTTCCCAACCCCTCCCCGTGACAAAAATAGGCCGCGGGCACAGCCGCACCGAAAAAAGAGCAGCCGAACCCCTTGGCGCCAACTTCGTCCAGCATAAAAATGCCCAAAAAGGGGGTGGGCTATGGCCTTGCGGCGTGGGGCTGGCGAACTTCGTCCGCCGAAATCGGAATGGGCCGAGACCTTGCCCACCCCTCCCCGCGACAAAAAAAGGCCGCGGGCACAGCCGCGCCCAAAAAAGAGCAGCCAAACCCCTTGGCACCAAGCTCGTCCTGCGGAAAAATGCCAAAAAAAGGGGTGGGCTATAGCCTTGGCGCGTGGGGCTGGCGAACTGCGTCTGTCGGACTCGGAATGGGCCGAGAGTTTGCCCACCCCATCCCCGCGACAAAAATAGGCCCCGGGCGCAGCCGCGCCCAAAAAAGAGCAGCCGAACCCCTTGGCGCCAAGTTCGTCCTGAGGAAAAAATGCCCAAAAAGGGGGTGTGCCATAGCCCTTGGGCGTGGGGCCGGCGCACTTCGTCCGCCTTCCTCGGAGTGGGCCGAGACATTGCCCACCGCCTCCCCGCGACAAAAATAGGCCGCGGGCACAGCCGCGCCCAAAAAAGAGCAGCCGAACCCCTAGGCGCCAAGTTCGTCCTGCGGCAAAATGCCCAAAAAATGGCTGTGCTATAGCCTTTAGGCGTGGGGCCGGCAAAGTTCATCCCCCTTCCTCGGAATGGGCCGAGACTTTGCCCACCCCCTCCCCGTGCCAAAAATAGGCCGCGGCCACAGCCGCGCCCAAAAAAGAGCAGCCGAACCCCTCGACGCCAAGTTCGTCCTGCGGAAAAATGCGCAAAAAGGGGTGGGCTATAGCCTTGGGGCGTGGAGCCGGCGCACTTCGTCCGCCTTCCTCGGAATGGGCCGAGACTTTCACCACCCGCTCCCCACGACAAAAATAGGCCACGGGCACAGCCGCGCCCAAAAAAGAGCAGCCGAACCCCTTGGCGCCAAGTTCGTCCTGCGGCAAAATGCCGAAAAAATGGGTGTGCTATAGCCTTTGGGCGTGGGGCCGGCAAAGTTCGTCCGCCTTCCTCGGAATGGGCCGAGAATTTGCCCACCCCCTCCCCGTTCGAAAAATAGGCCGCGGGCACTGGCGCGCCCAAAAAAGAGCAGCCGAACCCCTTGGCGCCAAGTACGTCCTGCGGCAAAATGCCCAAAAAACGGGTGTGCTATAGCCTTTGGCCGTGGGGCTGGCGAACTTCGTCCGCCGGACTCAGAATGGACCGAGACTTTGCCCACCCCCTCCCCGCAATAAAAATAGGCCGCGGGCACAGCCGCGCCCAAAAAAGAGCAGTCGAACCCCTTGGCGCCGAGTTCGTCCTGCGGCAAAATGCCGAAAAAATGGGTGTGCTATAGCCTTTGGGCGTGGGGCCGGCAAAGTTCGTCCGCCTTCCTCGGAATGGGCCGAGACTTTGCCCACCCCCTCCCCGTTCGAAAAATAGGCCGCGCCCACCGCCGCGCCCAAAAAAGAGCAGCCGAACCCCTTGGCGCCAAGTTCGTCCGGCGGAAAAAATGCCCAAAAAGGGGGTGTGCTATAGCCTTTGGGCGTGGGGCCGGCGCACTTCGTCCGCCTTCCTCGGAATGGGCCGAGACATTGCCCACCGCCTCCCCGCGACAAAAATGGGCCGCGGGCACAGCCGCACCCAAAAACGAGCAGCCGAACCCCTAGGCGCCAAGTTCGTCATGCGGCAAAATGCCCAAAAAATGGCTGTGCTATAGCCTTTGGGCGTGGGGCCGGCAAAGTTCGTCCGCCTTCCTCGGAATGGGCCGAGACTTTGCCCACCCCCTCCCCGCGCCAAAAATAGGCCGCGGGCACAGCCGCGCCCAAAAAAGAGCAGCCGAACCCCTTGGCGCCAAGTTCGTCCTGCGGAAAAATGCCGAAATAAGGGGTGAGGTATTGCCCTGGGGCGTGGGGGGGGGCACTTCGTCCGCCGGACTTGGAATGGGCCGAGGCATTGCCCACCCCCTCCCCGCGACAAATATAGGCCACGGGCACAGCCGCACCCAAAAAAGAGCTGCCGAATCCCTTGGCGCCAAGTTCGTCCTGCGGAAAAATGACCAAAAAAGGGGTGGGCTATAGCCTTTGGGCGTGGGGCCGGCAAAGTTCATCCGCCTTCCTCGGAATGGGCCGAGACTTTGCCCACCGCTCCTCGCGACAAAAATAGGCCGCGGGCACAGCCACGCCCGAAAAAGAGCAGCCGAACCCCTTGGCGCCAAGTTCGTCCTGCGGCAAAATGCCCAAAAAATGGGTGTGCTATAGCCCTTGGGCGTGGGGCCGGCATAGTTCATCTGCCGGACTCAGAATGGACCGAGACTTTGCCCACCCCTCCTCGCGACAAAAATAAGCCGCGGGCACAGCCGCGCCCAAAAAAGAGCAGCCGAACCCCATGGCGCCAAGTTCGTCCTGCGGAAAAATGCCCAAAAAAGGAGTGGGCTATAGCCTTTGGGCGTGGGGCCGGCAAAGTTCATCTGCCGGACTCAGAATGGACCGAGAATTTGCCCACCCCTCCTCGTGCCAAAAATAGGCCGCGGGCACAGCCGCGCCCAAAAAAAAGCAGCCGAACCCCTTGGCGCCAAGTTCGTCCTGTGGAAAAATGCCCAAAAAAGGGGTGTACTATAGCCTTTGGGCGTGGGGCCGGCGAACTTCGTCCGCCTTCCTCGGAATGGGCCGAGACTTTTGCAACCCACTCCCCATGACAAAAATAGGCCACGGGCACAGCCGCGCCCAAAAAAGAGCAGCCGAACCCCTTGGCGCCAAGTTTGCCTTGCGGAGAAATGCCCAAAAAAGGGGTGGGCTATAGCCCTTGGGCGTGGGGCCGGCAAAGTTCATCCGCCTTCCTCGGAATGGGCCGAGACTTTGCCCACCCCCTCCCCGCTCTAAAAATAGGCCGCGGGCACAGCCGCGCCCAAAAAAGAGCAGCCAAACCCCTTGGCGCCAAGTTCGCCCTGCGGCAAAATGCCCAAAAAAGGGGTGTGCTACAGCCTTTGGGCGTGGGGCTGCAGAACTTCGTCCGCCGGACTCAGAATGGACCGAGACTTCGCCCACCCCCTCCCCGTGACAAAACTAGGCCGCGGGCACAGCCGCGACCAAAAAAGAGCAGCCGAACCCCTTGGCGCCAAGTTCGTCCTGCGGAAAAATGCCCAAAAAAGGGGTGGGCTATAGCTTTTGGGCGTGGGGCCGGCAAAGTTCATCCGCCGGACTTGGAATGGGCCGAGACTTTGCCCACCCCCTCCCCGCGCCAAAAATAGGCCGCGGGCACAGCCGCGCCCAAAAAAGAGCAGCCGAACCCCTTGGCGCCAAGTTAGTCTTGCGGAAAAATGCCCAAAAAAGGGGTGGGCTATAGCCCTTGGGCGCGGGGCCGGCAAAGTTCATCCGCCTTCCGCGGAATGGGCCGACACTTTGCCCACCCCCTCCCGGCACTAAAAATAGGCCGCAGGCGCAGCCGCGCCCAATAAAGAGCAGCCAAACCCCTTGGCGCCAAGTTCGCCCTGCGGCAAAATGCCCAAAAAAGGGGTGTGCTATAGCCTTTGGGCGTGGGGATGGAGAACTTCGTCCGCCGGACTCAGAATGGACCGAGACTTTGCCCACCCCCTCCCCGCGACAAAAATAGGCCGCGGGCACAGCCGCGCCCAAAAAAGAGCAGCCGAACCCCTTGGCGCCAAGTTCGTCCTGCGAAAAATGCCCAAAAAAGGGGTGTGCTATAGCCTTTGGGCGTGGGGCCGGCAAAGTTCATCCCCCTTCCTCCGAATGGGCCGAGATTTTTGCCACCCCCACCCCGTGACAAAAATAGGCCGCGGGCACAGCCTCCCCCAAAAAAGAGCAGTCGAACCCCTTGGCGTCAAGTTCGCCCTGCGGCAAAATGCCCAAAAAAGGGGTGTGCAATATCCTTGGCGCGTGGGGCTGGCGAACTGCGTCTGCCGGACTCGGAATGGGCTGAGAGTTTGCCCACCCCCTCCCCGCGACAAAAATAGGACCCGGGTGCAGCCGCGCCCAAAAAAGAGCAGCCGAACCCCTTGGCGCCAAGTTCGTCCTGCGGAAAAATGCCCAAAAAAGGGGTGTGCTATAGCCTTTGGGCGTGGGGCCGGCAAAGTTCATCCCCCTTCCTCCGAATGGGCCGAGATTTTGGCCACCCACTCCCCGTGACAAAAATAGGCCGCGGGCACAGTCGCGCCCAAAAAAGAGCAGTCGAACCCCTTGGCGTCAAGTTCGTCCTGCGGAAAAATGCCCAAAAAAAGGGTGTCCTATAGCCTTGGGGCGTGGGGCTGGCGAACTTCGTCCGCCTGACTCGGAATGGACCGAGACTTCCCCCCCTCCCTGCGACAAAAATACGCCGCGGGCACAGCCGTGCCCAAAAAAGAGCAGCCGAACCCCTTGGCGCCAACTTCGTCCTGGGGAAAAATGACCAAAAAAGGGGTGTGCTACAGCCTTGGGGCGTGGGGCTGGCGAACTTCGTCCGCCTGACTCGGAATGGGCCGAGACTTTTCCCACCCCCTCCCCACAACAAAAATAGGCCGCGGGCACAGCCGCGCCCAAAAAAGAGCAGCCGAACCCCTTGGCGCCGAGTTCGTCCTACGGAAAAATGCCCAAAAAGGGGGTGGGCTATAGCATTGGGGCGTGGGGCTGGCGAACTTCGTCCGCCTACCTCGGAATGGGCCGGGACTTTGCCCACCCCGTCACCGCGACAAAAATAGTCCGCGGCACAGCCGCGCCCAAAAAAGAGCAGCCGAACCCCTTGGCGCCAAGTTCGTCCTGCGGAAAAATGACCAAAAGGGGGGTGGGCTACAGCCTTGGGGCGTGGGGCTGGCGAACTTCGTCCGCTTGACTCGGAATGGGCCGAGACTTGGCCCACCCCCTCCCCGTGTCAAAAATAGGCCGCGGGATCAGCCCCGCCCAAAAAAGAGCAGTTGAACCCCTTGGCGCCAAGTTCGTCCTGCGGAAAAATACCCAAAAAGGGGTGGGCTATAGCCTTGGGGCGTGGGGCTGGCCTTGGGGCGTGGGGCCGGCGCACTTCGTCCGCCGGACTCGGAATGGGCCGAGACTTTTCCCACCCCATCCCCCCGACAAAAATAGGCCGCGGGCACAGCCGCGCCCAAAAAAGAGCAGCCGAACCCCTTGGCGCCAAGTTCGTCCTGCGGAAAAATGCCCAAAAAAGGGGTGGGCTGTAGCCTTTGGGCGTGCGGCTGGCGAACTTCGTCCGCCTTCCTTGGAACGGGCCGAGACTTTGCCCACCCCCGCCCCGCACTAAAAATAAGCTGCGGGCACAGCCGCGCCCAAAAAAGAGCAGCCAAAACCCTTGGCGCCAAGTTCGTCCTGCGGAAAAATGCTCAAAAAGGGGGTGGGCTATAGCATTGGGGCGTGGGGCGGGCGAACCTCGTCCGCCGGACTCTGAATCGGCCGAGACTTTTCCCACCCCCTCTCCACGACAAAAATAGGCCGCGGGCGCAACCGTGCCCAAAAAAGAGAAGCCGAACCCCTTGGCGCCATGTTCTTCCTCGGGAAAAATGCCAAAAAAATGGGTGGGGTATAGCCTTGGGGCGTGGGGCGGGCGAACTTTGTCCGCTGGACTCGGAATGGGCCATGACTTTGCCCACCCCCTCCCCGCGACCAAAATTGGGCGCGGGCAAAGCCGCTCCCAAAAAAGAGCAGCCGAACCCCATTTCGCCAAGTTCGTCCGGCAGAAAAATGCCCAAAAAATGGGTGTGCTATAGCCTTGGGGCGTGGGGCTGCCGAAGTTCGTACGTCGGACTCGGAATGGGCCGAGACGTTTACCACCCCCTCACCGCGACAAAAATAGGCCATGGGCCCAGCCGCGCCCAAAAAAGAGCAGCCGAACCCCTTGGCGCCATGTTCTTCCTCGGGAAAAATGCCAAAAAAATGGGTGGGCTATAGCCTTGGGGCGTGGGGCGGGCGAACTTTGTCCGCTGGACTCGGAATGGGCCATGACTTTGCCCACCCCCTCCCCGCGACCAAAATTGGGCGCGGGCAAAGCCGCTCCCAAAAAAGAGCAGCCGAACCCCATTTCGCCAAGTTCGTCCGGCAGAAAAATGCCCAAAAAATGGGTGTGCTATAGCCTTGGGGCGTGGGGCTGCCGAAGTTCGTACGTCGGACTCGGAATGGGCCGAGACGTTTACCACCCCCTCACCGCGACAAAAATAGGCCATGGGCCCAGCCGCGCCCAAAAAAGAGCAGGTGGACCCCTTGGTGCCAAGTTCGACCTGCGGAAAAATCCCCAAAAAAAGGGTGGGCTATAGCCTTGGGGCGTGGGGCTGGCGAACTTCGTCCGCCTTCCTTGGAATGGGCCGAGAATTTGCCCACCCCCTCCCCGCGATAAAAATTGGCCGCGGGCACAGCCGCGCGCAAAAAAGAGCAGCCGAACCCCTTGGCGCCAAGTTCGTCCTGCGGAAAAATGCCCAAAAAAGGGGTGGGCTATAGCCTTAGGGCGTGTGGCGGGCGAACATCGTCCGCCGGACTCGGAATGGGCCGAGACTTTCCCCACCCACTCTCCACGACAAAAATAGACCGTGGGCACAGCCGCACCCAAAAAAGAGCAGCCAAACCCCTTGGCGCCAAGTTCGTCCTGCGGAAAAATGCAAGAAAAGGGGGTGGGCTATAGCCTTGGGGCGTGGGGCTGGCGAAGTTCGTCTGCCGGACTCGGAATGGGCCGAGACTTTCCCCACCCCCTCCCCATGACAAAAATAGGCCGTGGGCACAGCCGCACCCAAAAAAGAGCAGCCAAACCCCTTGGCGCCAAGTTCGTCCTGCGGAAAAATGCCAGAAAAGGGGGTGGGCTATAGCCTTGGGGCGTGGGGCTGGCGAAGTTCGTCCGCCGGACTCGGAATGGGCCGAGACTTTCCCCACCCCCTCCCCACGACAAAAATAGGCTGCGGGCACAGCCGTGCCCAAAAAAGAGCGGCCGAACCCCTTGGCGCCACATTCGTCCTGCGGAAAAATGCCCAAAAAAGGGGTGGGCTATAGCCTTGGGGCGTGGGGCTGGCGAACTTCGTCCGCCGAACTCGGAATGGGCTGAGACTTTGTCCACCCCCTCCTTGCGACAAAGATATGCCGCGGGCACAACCGTGCCCAAAAAAGAGCGGCCAAACCCCTTGGCGCCAAGTTCGTCCTGCGGAAAAATGCCCAAAAAGGGGGTGGGCTATAGCCTTGGGGCGTGGGGCTGTCGAACTTCGTCTGCCGGACTCAGAATGTGCCGAGATTTGGCCCACCCCCTCCCCGTGTCAAAAATAGGCCGCGGGATCAGCCGCGCCCAAAAAAGAGCAGTCGAACCCCTTGGCGCCAAGTTCGTCCTGCGGAAAAATGCCCAAAAAAGGGGTGGGCTATAGCCTTGGGGCGTGGGGCTGGCGAACATCGTCCGCCGGACTCGGAATGGGCCGAGACTTTCCCCACCCACTCTCCACGACAAAAATAGACCGTGGGCACAGCCGCACCCAAAAAAGAGCAGCCAAACCCCTTGGCGCCAAGTTCGTCCTGCGGAAAAATGCAAGAAAAGGGGGTGGGCTATAGCCTTGGGGCGTGGGGCTGGCGAAGTTCGTCCGCCGGACACGGAATGGGCCGAGACTTTCCCCACCCCCTCCCCACGACAAAAATAGGCCGCCGGCACAGCCGTGCCCAAAAAAGAGCAGCCAAACCCCTTGGCGCCAAGTTCGTCCTGCGGAAAAATGCCCAAAAAAGGGATGGGCTATAGACTAGGGGCGTGGAGCTGTCGTACTTCGTCCGCCGGACTCGGAATGGGCCGAGACTTTCCCCATCCCCTCCCCACGACAAAAATAGGCCGCGGGCACAGCCGTGCCCAAAAAAGAGCAGCCGAACCCCTTGGCGCCAAGTTCGTCCTGCGGAAAAATGCCCAAAAAAGGGGTGGGCTATAGCCTTGGGGCGTGGGGCTGGCGAACTTCGTCCGCCGAACTCGGAACGGGCCGAGACTTTGTCCACCCCCTCCTTGCGACAAAAATAGGCCGCGGGCACCACCGTGCCCAAAAAAGAGCGGCCGAACCCCTTGGCGCCAAGTTCGACCTGCGGAAAGATGCCCAGAAAAGCGGTGGGCTATAGCCTTTGGGCGTGGGGCTGGCGAGCTTCGTCCGCCGGGCTCGGAATGGGCCGAGACTTTGTCCACCCCCTCGCCGCTACAAAAATAGGCCGCGGGCACAGCCGTGCCCAAAAAAGAGCAGCCGAACCCCTTGGCGCCAATTTCGTCCTGCGGAAAAATGCCCAAAAAGGGGGTGGGCTATAACCTTGGGGTGTGGGGCTGGCGAACTTTGTCCGCCGGACTCGGAATGGGCCGAGACTTTTCCCACCCCCTCCCCGTGATAAAAATAGGCAGCGGGCGGAGCCGCGCCTAAAAAAGACCAGCCGAACCCCTTGGCGCCAAGTTCGTCCTGCGGAAAAATGCCCAAAAAGGGGGTGGGCTATAACCTTGGGGCGTGGGGCTGGCGAACTTCGTCCGCCGAACTCGGAATGGGCCGAGACTTTTCCCACCCCCTCCCCGCGACAAAAATAGATCGCGAGCATAGCCGCGCCCAAAAAAGAGCAGCCGAACCCCTTGGCGCCAAGTTCGTCCTACGGAAAAATGCCCAGAAAGGCGATGGGCTATAGCCTTTGGGCGTGGGGCTGGCGAGCTTCGTCCGCCGGACTCGGAATGGGCCGAGACTTTGGCCACCCCCTCCCCGCGATACAAATAGGCCGCGGGCACAGCCGCGCCCAAGAAAGAGCAGCTGAACCCCTTGGCGCCAAGTTCGCCCGGCGGAAAAATGCCCAAAAATTGGGTGGGCTATAGCCTTGGGTCGTCGGGCTGGCGAACTTCGTCCGCCTTACTCGGAATGGGCGGAGACTTTGCCCACCCCCTCCCCGCGACAAATATAGGCCGCGGGCACAACCGCGCCCAAAAACGAGCAGCCGAACCCCTTGGCGCGAAGTTCGTCCTGCGGAAAAATGCGCAAAAAAGGGGTGTGCTATAGCCTTTGGGCATGGGGCCGGCAAAGTTCGTCCGCCGTACTCGGAATGGGCCGAGACTTTGGCCACCCCCTCCCCACGACAAAAATAGGCCGCGGGCACAGCCGCGCCCAAAAAAGAGCAGCTGAACCCCTTGGCGCCAAGTTCGCCCGGCGGAAAAATGCCCAAAAAAGGGGTGGGCTATAGCCTTGGGGCGTGGGACAGGCGAAGTTCGCCAGCCGGACTCGGAATGGGCAGAGACTTTGTCCACCCCCTCCCCGAGACAAAAATAGGCCGCGGACTCAGCCGTGCCCAAAAAAGAGCAGCCGAACCCCTTGGCGCCAAGTTCGTCCTGCAGAAAAATGCCCAAAAAAGGGGTGTGCTATAGCCTTTGGGCGTGGGGCCGGCAAAGTTCATCCGCCTTCCTCGGCATTGGCCGAGACTTTGGCAACCCCCTCCCCGCGCCAAAAATAGGCCGCGGGTGCAGTCGCGCCCAAAAAAGAGCAGCCGAACCCCTTGGCGCCATGGTCGTCCTGCGGAAAAATGCCCAAAAAAGGGGTGTGCTATAGCCTTGGGGCGTGGGGCCGGCAAAGTTCGTCCGCCGGACTCAGAATGGGCCGAGACTTTTCCCACCCTCTCACCGCAACAAAAATAGGCCGCGGGCATGGCCGCGCCCAAAAAAGAGCAGTCGAGCCCCTAGGCGCCAAGTTCGTCCAGCGGAAAAATGCGGAAAAAGTTGTTGGGCTATAGCCTTGGAGCGTGGGGCCGGCGAACTCGTCCGCCGGACTCGGAATGGGCCGAGACTTTGGCCACCCCCTCCCCGTGACAAAAATAGGCCGCGGGCACAGCTGTACCCAAAAAAGAGCAGCCGAACCCCTTGGCGCCAAGTTCATCCTGCGGAAAAATGGCCAAAAAAGGGGTGTGCTATAGCCTTGGGGCGTGGGGCCGACAAAGTTCATCTGCCTTCCTCGGAATGGGCCGACACTTTGGCCACCCCCCTCCCCGTGCCAAAAATATGTCGCGGGCACAGCCGCGCCGAAAAAAGAGCAGCCGAACCCCTTGGCGCCAAGTTCGTCCTGCGGAAAAATGCCCAAAAAAGAGGTGGGCTATAGCCTTGGGGCGTGGGGCCGGCAAAGTTCATCCGCCTTCCTCAGAATGGGCCGAGACCTTGCCCACCCACTCCCCGCTCCAAAAATCGGCCGCGGGCACGGCCGCGCCCAAAAAAAGCAGCGGAATCCCTTGGCCCCAAGTTTGTCCGGTGGAAAAATGCCCAAAAAAGGGGTGGGCTGTAGCCTTGGGGCGTGGGGCTGGCGAACTTCGTCCTCCTTCCTCGGAATGGGCCGAGATTTTGGCCACCACCTCCTCGCGACAAAAATAGGCTGCGGGCACAGCCGCGCCCAAGAAAGAGCAGCCGAACCCCTTGGCGCCAAGTTCGTCTTGCGGAAAAATGCCCAAAAAAGGAGTGTGCTATAGCCTTTGGGTGTGGGGTCGGCGAACTTCGTCCGCCTTCCTCGGAATGGGCTGAGACTTTGCCCACCCCCTCCCCGCGACAAAAATAGGCCGCGGGCACAGTCGCGCCGAAATAAGAGCAGCCGAACCCCTTGGCGCCAAGTTCCTCCTGCGGAAAAATGCCCAAAATAGTGGTGTGCTATAGCCTTGGGGCGTGGGGCGGGCGACCTTCGTCCGCCGGACTCGGAATGGGCCGAGACTTCCACCACCCCCTCCCCGCGACAAAAATAGGCCGCGAGGACAGCCGCACCCAAAAAAGAGCAGCCGAACCCCTTGGCGCCAAGTTCGTCCTGCGGAAAAATGCCCAAAAAGTGGGTGGGTTATAGCCTTGGGGCGTGGGGCCGGCGAACTTCGTCCGCCGGACTAGGAATGGGCTGAGACTTTTCCCACCCCCTCCCCATGGCAAAAATAGGCCGCGGGAAAAGCCGCACCCAAAAAAGAGCAGCCGAACCCCTTGGCGCCAAGTTCGTCCTGCGGAAAAATGCCCAAAAAAGGGGTGTGCTATAGCCTTGAGGCGTGGGGCCGGCAAAGTTCATCCGCCTTCATCAGAATGGTCCCAGACTTTGCCCACCCACTCCCCGCTCCAAAAATCGGCCGCGGGCACGGCCGCGCCCAAAAAAGAGCAGCGGAATCCCTTGGCGCCAAGTTCGACCGGTGGAAAAATGCCCAAAAAAGGGGTGGGCTGTAGCCTTGGGGCGTGGGGCAGGCGAACTTCGTCCTCCTTCCTCGGAATGGGCCGAGACTTTGGCCACCACCTCCCCGCGACAAAAATAGGCTGCGGGCACAGCCGCGCCCAAAAAAGAGCAGCCGAACCCCTTGGCGCCAAGTTCGTCTTGCGGAAAAATGCCCAAAAAAGGAGTGTGCTATAGCCTTTGGGTGTGGGGTCGGCGCACTTCGTCCGCCTTCCTCAGAATGGGCTGAGACTTTGCCCACCCCCTCCCCGCGACAAAAATAGGCCGCGGGCACAGTCGCGCCGAAATAAGAGCAGCCGAACCCCTTGGCGCCAAGTTCCTCCTGCGGAAAAATGCCCAAAATAGTGGTGTGCTATAGCCTTGGGGCGTGGGGCGGGCGACCTTCGTCCGCCGGACTCGGAATGGGCCGAGACTTCCACCACCCCCTCCCCGCGATAAAAATAGGCCGCGAGGACAGCCGCGCCCAAAAAAGAGCAGCCGAACCCCTTGGCGCCAAGTTCGTCCTGCGGAAAAATGCCCAAAAAGTGGGTGGGTTATAGCCTTGGGGCGTGGGGCCGGCGAACTTCGTCCGCCGGACTAGGAATGGGCTGAGACTTTTCCCAGCCCCTCCCCATGGCAAAAATAGGCCGCGGGAAAAGCCGCACCCAAAAAAGAGCAGCCGAAACCCTTCGCGCCAAGTTCCTCGTGCGGAAAAATGCCCAAAATAGTGGTGTGCTATAGCCTTGGGGCGTGGGGCGGGCGACCTTCGTCCGCCGGACTCAGAATGGGCCGAGACTTCCACCACCCCCTCCCCGCGACAAAAATAGGCCGCGAGGACAACCGCGCCCAAAAAAGAGCAGCCGAACCCCTTGGCGCCAAGTTCGTCCTGCGGAAAAATGCCCAAAAAGTCGGTGGGTTATAGCCTTGGGGCGTGGGGCCGGCGAACTTCGTCCGCCGGACTAGGAATGGGCTGAGACTTTTCCCACCCCCTCCCCATTGCGAAAATAGGCCGCGGGAAAAGCCGTACCCAAAAAAGAGCAGCCGAACCCCTTGGCGCCAAGTTCGTCTTGCGGAAAAATGCCCAAAAAAGGAGTGTGCCATAGCCTTTGGGTGTGGGGTCGGCGAACTTCGTCCGCCTTCCTCGGAATGGGCTGAGACTTTGCCCACCCCCTCCCCGCGACAAAAATAGGCCGCGAGCACAGCCGCGCTCAAAAAAGAGCAGCCGAACCCCTTGGCGCTAAGTTCGTCCTGCGGAAAAATGCCCAAAAAGTGGGTGGGTTATAGCCTTGGGGCGTGGGGCCGGCGAACTTCGTCCGCCGGACTAGGAATGGGCTGAGACTTTTCCCACCCCATCCCCATGGCAAAAATAGGCCGCGGGAAAAGCCGCACCCAAAAAAGTCAGCCGAACCCCTTGGCGCCAAGTTCGTCCTGCGGAAAAATGCCAAAAAAAAGGGGTGTGCTATAGCCTTGAGGCGTGGAGACGGCAAAGTTCATCCGCCTCGCTCAGAATGGGCCGAGACTTTGCCCACCCACTCCCCGCTCCACAAATCGGCCGCGGGCACAGCCGCGCCCAAAAAAAAGCAGCCGAACCCCTTGGCGCCAAGTTCGTCCTGTGGAAAAATGCCCAAAAAAGGGGTGTACTATAGCCTTTGGGCGTGGGGCCGGCGAACTTCGTCCGCCTTCCTCGGAATGGGCCGAGACTTTTGCAACCCACTCCCCATGACAAAAATAGGCCACGGGCACAGCCGCGCCCAAAAAAGAGCAGCCGAACCCCTTGGCGCCAAGTTTGCCTTGCGGAGAAATGCCCAAAAAAGGGGTGGGCTATAGCCCTTGGGCGTGGGGCCGGCAAAGTTCATCCGCCTTCCTCGGAATGGGCCGAGACTTTGCCCACCCCCTCCCCGCTCTAAAAATAGGCCGCGGGCACAGCCGCGCCCAAAAAAGAGCAGCCAAACCCCTTGGCGCCAAGTTCGCCCTGCGGCAAAATGCCCAAAAAAGGGGTGTGCTACAGCCTTTGGGCGTGGGGCTGCAGAACTTCGTCCGCCGGACTCAGAATGGACCGAGACTTCGCCCACCCCCTCCCCGTGACAAAACTAGGCCGCGGGCACAGCCGCGACCAAAAAAGAGCAGCCGAACCCCTTGGCGCCAAGTTCGTCCTGCGGAAAAATGCCCAAAAAAGGGGTGGGCTATAGCTTTTGGGCGTGGGGCCGGCAAAGTTCATCCGCCGGACTTGGAATGGGCCGAGACTTTGCCCACCCCCTCCCCGCGCCAAAAATAGGCCGCGGGCACAGCCGCGCCCAAAAAAGAGCAGCCGAACCCCTTGGCGCCAAGTTAGTCTTGCGGAAAAATGCCCAAAAAAGGGGTGGGCTATAGCCCTTGGGCGCGGGGCCGGCAAAGTTCATCCGCCTTCCGCGGAATGGGCCGACACTTTGCCCACCCCCTCCCGGCACTAAAAATAGGCCGCAGGCGCAGCCGCGCCCAATAAAGAGCAGCCAAACCCCTTGGCGCCAAGTTCGCCCTGCGGCAAAATGCCCAAAAAAGGGGTGTGCTATAGCCTTTGGGCGTGGGGATGGAGAACTTCGTCCGCCGGACTCAGAATGGACCGAGACTTTGCCCACCCCCTCCCCACGACAAAAATAGGCCGCGGGCACAGCCGCGCCCAAAAAAGAGCAGCCGAACCCCTTGGCGCCAAGTTCGTCCTGCGAAAAATGCCCAAAAAAGGGGTGTGCTATAGCCTTTGGGCGTGGGGCCGGCAAAGTTCATCCCCCTTCCTACGAATGGGCCGAGATTTTTGCCACCCCCACCCCGTGACAAAAATAGGCCGCGGGCACAGCCTCCCCCAAAAAAGAGCAGTCGAACCCCTTGGCGTCAAGTTCGCCCTGCGGCAAAATGCCCAAAAAAGGGGTGTGCAATATCCTTGGCGCGTGGGGCTGGCGAACTGCGTCTGCCGGACTCGGAATGGGCTGAGAGTTTGCCCACCCCCTCCCCGCGACAAAAATAGGACCCGGGTGCAGCCGCGCCCAAAAAAGAGCAGCCGAACCCCTTGGCGCCAAGTTCGTCCTGCGGAAAAATGCCCAAAAAAGGGGTGTGCTATAGCCTTTGGGCGTGGGGCCGGCAAAGTTCATCCCCCTTCCTCCGAATGGGCCGAGATTTTGGCCACCCACTCCCCGTGACAAAAATAGGCCGCGGGCACAGTCGCGCCCAAAAAAGAGCAGTCGAACCCCTTGGCGTCAAGTTCGTCCTGCGGAAAAATGCCCAAAAAAAGGGTGTCCTATAGCCTTGGGGCGTGGGGCTGGCGAACTTCGTCCGCCTGACTCGGAATGGACCGAGACTTCCCCCCCTCCCTGCGACAAAAATACGCCGCGGGCACAGCCGTGCCCAAAAAAGAGCAGCCGAACCCCTTGGCGCCAACTTCGTCCTGGGGAAAAATGACCAAAAAAGGGGTGTGCTACAGCCTTGGGGCGTGGGGCTGGCGAACTTCGTCCGCCTGACTCGGAATGGGCCGAGACTTTTCCCACCCCCTCCCCACAACAAAAATAGGCCGCGGGCACAGCCGCGCCCAAAAAAGAGCAGCCGAACCCCTTGGCGCCGAGTTCGTCCTACGGAAAAATGCCCAAAAAGGGGGTGGGCTATAGCATTGGGGCGTGGGGCTGGCGAACTTCGTCCGCCTACCTCGGAATGGGCCGGGACTTTGCCCACCCCGTCACCCGCGACAAAAATAGTCCGCGGCACAGCCGCGCCCAAAAAAGAGCAGCCGAACCCCTTGGCGCCAAGTTCGTCCTGCGGAAAAATGACCAAAAGGGGGGTGGGCTACAGCCTTGGGGCGTGGGGCTGGCGAACTTCGTCCGCTTGACTCGGAATGGGCCGAGACTTGGCCCACCCCCTCCCCGTGTCAAAAATAGGCCGCGGGATCAGCCCCGCCCAAAAAAGAGCAGTTGAACCCCTTGGCGCCAAGTTCGTCCTGCGGAAAAATACCCAAAAAGGGGTGGGCTATAGCCTTGGGGCGTGGGGCTGGCCTTGGGGCGTGGGGCCGGCGCACTTCGTCCGCCGGACTCGGAATGGGCCGAGACTTTTCCCACCCCATCCCCCCGACAAAAATAGGCCGCGGGCACAGCCGCGCCCAAAAAAGAGCAGCCGAACCCCTTGGCGCCAAGTTCGTCCTGCGGAAAAATGCCCAAAAAAGGGGTGGGCTGTAGCCTTTGGGCGTGCGGCTGGCGAACTTCGTCCGCCTTCCTTGGAACGGGCCGAGACTTTGCCCACCCCCGCCCCGCACTAAAAATAAGCTGCGGGCACAGCCGCGCCCAAAAAAGAGCAGCCAAAACCCTTGGCGCCAAGTTCGTCCTGCGGAAAAATGCTCAAAAAGGGGGTGGGCTATAGCATTGGGGCGTGGGGCGGGCGAACCTCGTCCGCCGGACTCTGAATCGGCCGAGACTTTTCCCACCCCCTCTCCACGACAAAAATAGGCCGCGGGCGCAACCGTGCCCAAAAAAGAGAAGCCGAACCCCTTGGCGCCATGTTCTTCCTCGGGAAAAATGCCAAAAAAATGGGTGGGGTATAGCCTTGGGGCGTGGGGCGGGCGAACTTTGTCCGCTGGACTCGGAATGGGCCATGACTTTGCCCACCCCCTCCCCGCGACCAAAATTGGGCGCGGGCAAAGCCGCTCCCAAAAAAGAGCAGCCGAACCCCATTTCGCCAAGTTCGTCCGGCAGAAAAATGCCCAAAAAATGGGTGTGCTATAGCCTTGGGGCGTGGGGCTGCCGAAGTTCGTACGTCGGACTCGGAATGGGCCGAGACGTTTACCACCCCCTCACCGCGACAAAAATAGGCCATGGGCCCAGCCGCGCCCAAAAAAGAGCAGCCGAACCCCTTGGCGCCATGTTCTTCCTCGGGAAAAATGCCAAAAAAATGGGTGGGCTATAGCCTTGGGGCGTGGGGCGGGCGAACTTTGTCCGCTGGACTCGGAATGGGCCATGACTTTGCCCACCCCCTCCCCGCGACCAAAATTGGGCGCGGGCAAAGCCGCTCCCAAAAAAGAGCAGCCGAACCCCATTTCGCCAAGTTCGTCCGGCAGAAAAATGCCCAAAAAATGGGTGTGCTATAGCCTTGGGGCGTGGGGCTGCCGAAGTTCGTACGTCGGACTCGGAATGGGCCGAGACGTTTACCACCCCCTCACCGCGACAAAAATAGGCCATGGGCCCAGCAGCGCCCAAAAAAGAGCAGGTGGACCCCTTGGTGCCAAGTTCGACCTGCGGAAAAATCCCCAAAAAAAGGGTGGGCTATAGCCTTGGGGCGTGGGGCTGGCGAACTTCGTCCGCCTTCCTTGGAATGGGCCGAGAATTTGCCCACCCCCTCCCCGCGATAAAAATTGGCCGCGGGCACAGCCGCGCGCAAAAAAGAGCAGCCGAACCCCTTGGCGCCAAGTTCGTCCTGCGGAAAAATGCCCAAAAAAGGGGTGGGCTATAGCCTTAGGGCGTGTGGCGGGCGAACATCGTCCGCCGGACTCGGAATGGGCCGAGACTTTCCCCACCCACTCTCCACGACAAAAATAGACCGTGGGCACAGCCGCACCCAAAAAAGAGCAGCCAAACCCCTTGGCGCCAAGTTCGTCCTGCGGAAAAATGCAAGAAAAGGGGGTGGGCTATAGCCTTGGGGCGTGGGGCTGGCGAAGTTCGTCTGCCGGACTCGGAATGGGCCGAGACTTTCCCCACCCCCTCCCCACGACAAAAATAGGCCGTGGGCACAGCCGCACCCAAAAAAGAGCAGCCAAACCCCTTGGCGCCAAGTTCGTCCTGCGGAAAAATGCCAGAAAAGGGGGTGGGCTATAGCCTTGGGGCGTGGGGCTGGCGAAGTTCGTCCGCCGGACTCGGAATGGGCCGAGACTTTCCCCACCCCCTCCCCACGACAAAAATAGGCTGCGGGCACAGCCGTGCCCAAAAAAGAGCGGCCGAACCCCTTGGCGCCACATTCGTCCTGCGGAAAAATGCCCAAAAAAGGGGTGGGCTATAGCCTTGGGGCGTGGGGCTGGCGAACTTCGTCCGCCGAACTCGGAATGGGCTGAGACTTTGTCCACCCCCTCCTTGCGACAAAGATATGCCGCGGGCACAACCGTGCCCAAAAAAGAGCGGCCAAACCCCTTGGCGCCAAGTTCGTCCTGCGGAAAAATGCCCAAAAAGGGGGTGGGCTATAGCCTTGGGGCGTGGGGCTGTCGAACTTCGTCTGCCGGACTCAGAATGTGCCGAGATTTGGCCCACCCCCTCCCCGTGTCAAAAATAGGCCGCGGGATCAGCCGCGCCCAAAAAAGAGCAGTCGAACCCCTTGGCGCCAAGTTCGTCCTGCGGAAAAATGCCCAAAAAAGGGGTGGGCTATAGCCTTGGGGCGTGGGGCTGGCGAACATCGTCCGCCGGACTCGGAATGGGCCGAGACTTTCCCCACCCACTCTCCACGACAAAAATAGACCGTGGGCACAGCCGCACCCAAAAAAGAGCAGCCAAACCCCTTGGCGCCAAGTTCGTCCTGCGGAAAAATGCAAGAAAAGGGGGTGGGCTATAGCCTTGGGGCGTGGGGCTGGCGAAGTTCGTCCGCCGGACACGGAATGGGCCGAGACTTTCCCCACCCCCTCCCCACGACAAAAATAGGCCGCCGGCACAGCCGTGCCCAAAAAAGAGCAGCCAAACCCCTTGGCGCCAAGTTCGTCCTGCGGAAAAATGCCCAAAAAAGGGATGGGCTATAGACTAGGGGCGTGGAGCTGTCGTACTTCGTCCGCCGGACTCGGAATGGGCCGAGACTTTCCCCATCCCCTCCCCACGACAAAAATAGGCCGCGGGCACAGCCGTGCCCAAAAAAGAGCAGCCGAACCCCTTGGCGCCAAGTTCGTCCTGCGGAAAAATGCCCAAAAAAGGGGTGGGCTATAGCCTTGGGGCGTGGGGCTGGCGAACTTCGTCCGCCGAACTCGGAACGGGCCGAGACTTTGTCCACCCCCTCCTTGCGACAAAAATAGGCCGCGGGCACCACCGTGCCCAAAAAAGAGCGGCCGAACCCCTTGGCGCCAAGTTCGACCTGCGGAAAGATGCCCAGAAAAGCGGTGGGCTATAGCCTTTGGGCGTGGGGCTGGCGAGCTTCGTCCGCCGGACTCGGAATGGGCCGAGACTTTGTCCACCCCCTCGCCGCTACAAAAATAGGCCGCGGGCACAGCCGTGCCCAAAAAAGAGCAGCCGAACCCCTTGGCGCCAATTTCGTCCTGCGGAAAAATGCCCAAAAAGGGGGTGGGCTATAACCTTGGGGTGTGGGGCTGGCGAACTTTGTCCGCCGGACTCGGAATGGGCCGAGACTTTTCCCACCCCCTCCCCGTGATAAAAATAGGCAGCGGGCGGAGCCGCGCCTAAAAAAGACCAGCCGAACCCCTTGGCGCCAAGTTCGTCCTGCGGAAAAATGCCCAAAAAGGGGGTGGGCTATAACCTTGGGGCGTGGGGCTGGCGAACTTCGTCCGCCGAACTCGGAATGGGCCGAGACTTTTCCCACCCCCTCCCCGCGACAAAAATAGATCGCGAGCATAGCCGCGCCCAAAAAAGAGCAGCCGAACCCCTTGGCGCCAAGTTCGTCCTGCGGAAAAATGCCCAGAAAGGCGATGGGCTATAGCCTTTGGGCGTGGGGCTGGCGAGCTTCGTCCGCCGGACTCGGAATGGGCCGAGACTTTGGCCACCCCCTCCCCGCGATACAAATAGGCCGCGGGCACAGCCGCGCCCAAGAAAGAGCAGCTGAACCCCTTGGCGCCAAGTTCGCCCGGCGGAAAAATGCCCAAAAATTGGGTGGGCTATAGCCTTGGGTCGTCGGGCTGGCGAACTTCGTCCGCCTTACTCGGAATGGGCGGAGACTTTGCCCACCCCCTCCCCGCGACAAATATAGGCCGCGGGCACAACCGCGCCCAAAAACGAGCAGCCGAACCCCTTGGCGCGAAGTTCGTCCTGCGGAAAAATGCGCAAAAAAGGGGTGTGCTATAGCCTTTGGGCATGGGGCCGGCAAAGTTCGTCCGCCGTACTCGGAATGGGCCGAGACTTTGGCCACCCCCTCCCCACGACAAAAATAGGCCGCGGGCACAGCCGCGCCCAAAAAAGAGCAGCTGAACCCCTTGGCGCCAAGTTCGCCCGGCGGAAAAATGCCCAAAAAAGGGGTGGGCTATAGCCTTGGGGCGTGGGACAGGCGAAGTTCGCCAGCCGGACTCGGAATGGGCAGAGACTTTGTCCACCCCCTCCCCGAGACAAAAATAGGCCGCGGACTCAGCCGTGCCCAAAAAAGAGCAGCCGAACCCCTTGGCGCCAAGTTCGTCCTGCAGAAAAATGCCCAAAAAAGGGGTGTGCTATAGCCTTTGGGCGTGGGGCCGGCAAAGTTCATCCGCCTTCCTCGGCATTGGCCGAGACTTTGGCAACCCCCTCCCCGCGCCAAAAATAGGCCGCGGGTGCAGTCGCGCCCAAAAAAGAGCAGCCGAACCCCTTGGCGCCATGGTCGTCCTGCGGAAAAATGCCCAAAAAAGGGGTGTGCTATATCCTTGGGGCGTGGGGCCGGCAAAGTTCGTCCGCCGGACTCAGAATGGGCCGAGACTTTTCCCACCCCCTCACCGCAACAAAAATAGGCCGCGGGCATGGCCGCGCCCAAAAAAGAGCAGCCGAGCCCCTAGGCGCCAAGTTCGTCCAGCGGAAAAATGCGGAAAAAGTTGTTGGGCTATAGCCTTGGAGCGTGGGGCCGGCGAACTCGTCCGCCGGACTCGGAATGGGCCGAGACTTTGGCCACCCCCTCCCCGTGACAAAAATAGGCCGCGGGCACAGCTGTACCCAAAAAAGAGCAGCCGAACCCCTTGGCGCCAAGTTCATCCTGCGGAAAAATGGCCAAAAAAGGGGTGTGCTATAGCCTTGGGGCGTGGGGCCGGCAAAGTTCATCTGCCTTCCTCGGAATGGGCCGACACTTTGGCCACCCCCTCCCCGTGCCAAAAATATGTCGCGGGCACAGCCGCGCCCAAAAAAGAGCAGCCGAACCCCTTGGCGCCAAGTTCGTCCTGCGGAAAAATGCCCAAAAAAGAGGTGGGCTATAGCCTTGGGGCGTGGGGCCGGCAAAGTTCATCCGCCTTCCTCAGAATGGGCCGAGACCTTGCCCACCCACTCCCCGCTCCAAAAATCGGCCGCGGGCACGGCCGCGCCCAAAAAAAGCAGCGGAATCCCTTGGCCCCAAGTTTGTCCGGTGGAAAAATGCCCAAAAAAGGGGTGGGCTGTAGCCTTGGGGCGTGGGGCTGGCGAACTTCGTCCTCCTTCCTCGGAATGGGCCGAGATTTTGGCCACCACCTCCTCGCGACAAAAATAGGCTGCGGGCACAGCCGCGCCCAAGAAAGAGCAGCCGAACCCCTTGGCGCCAAGTTCGTCTTGCGGAAAAATGCCCAAAAAAGGAGTGTGCTATAGCCTTTGGGTGTGGGGTCGGCGAACTTCGTCCGCCTTCCTCGGAATGGGCTGAGACTTTGCCCACCCCCTCCCCGCGACAAAAATAGGCCGCGGGCACAGTCGCGCCGAAATAAGAGCAGCCGAACCCCTTGGCGCCAAGTTCCTCCTGCGGAAAAATGCCCAAAATAGTGGTGTGCTATAGCCTTGGGGCGTGGGGCGGGCGACCTTCGTCCGCCGGACTCGGAATGGGCCGAGACTTCCACCACCCCCTCCCCGCGACAAAAATAGGCCGCGAGGACAGCCGCACCCAAAAAAGAGCAGCCGAACCCCTTGGCGCCAAGTTCGTCCTGCGGAAAAATGCCCAAAAAGTGGGTGGGTTATAGCCTTGGGGCGTGGGGCCGGCGAACTTCGTCCGCCGGACTAGGAATGGGCTGAGACTTTTCCCACCCCCTCCCCATGGCAAAAATAGGCCGCGGGAAAAGCCGCACCCAAAAAAGAGCAGCCGAACCCCTTGGCGCCAAGTTCGTCCTGCGGAAAAATGCCCAAAAAAGGGGTGTGCTATAGCCTTGAGGCGTGGGGCCGGCAAAGTTCATCCGCCTTCATCAGAATGGTCCCAGACTTTGCCCACCCACTCCCCGCTCCAAAAATCGGCCGCGGGCACGGCCGCGCCCAAAAAAGAGCAGCGGAATCCCTTGGCGCCAAGTTCGACCGGTGGAAAAATGCCCAAAAAAGGGGTGGGCTGTAGCCTTGGGGCGTGGGGCAGGCGAACTTCGTCCTCCTTCCTCGGAATGGGCCGAGACTTTGGCCACCACCTCCCCGCGACAAAAATAGGCTGCGGGCACAGCCGCGCCCAAAAAAGAGCAGCCGAACCCCTTGGCGCCAAGTTCGTCTTGCGGAAAAATGCCCAAAAAAGGAGTGTGCTATAGCCTTTGGGTGTGGGGTCGGCGAACTTCGTCCGCCTTCCTCAGAATGGGCTGAGACTTTGCCCACCCCCTCCCCGCGACAAAAATAGGCCGCGGGCACAGTCGCGCCGAAATAAGAGCAGCCGAACCCCTTGGCGCCAAGTTCCTCCTGCGGAAAAATGCCCAAAATAGTGGTGTGCTATAGCCTTGGGGCGTGGGGCGGGCGACCTTCGTCCGCCGGACTCGGAATGGGCCGAGACTTCCACCACCCCCTCCCCGCGATAAAAATAGGCCGCGAGGACAGCCGCGCCCAAAAAAGAGCAGCCGAACCCCTTGGCGCCAAGTTCGTCCTGCGGAAAAATGCCCAAAAAGTGGGTGGGTTATAGCCTTGGGGCGTGGGGCCGGCGAACTTCGTCCGCCGGACTAGGAATGGGCTGAGACTTTTCCCAGCCCCTCCCCATGGCAAAAATAGGCCGCGGGAAAAGCCGCACCCAAAAAAGAGCAGCCGAAACCCTTCGTGCCAAGTTCCTCGTGCGGAAAAATGCCCAAAATAGTGGTGTGCTATAGCCTTGGGGCGTGGGGCGGGCGACCTTCGTCCGCCGGACTCAGAATGGGCCGAGACTTCCACCACCCCCTCCCCGCGACAAAAATAGGCCGCGAGGACAACCGCGCCCAAAAAAGAGCAGCCGAACCCCTTGGCGCCAAGTTCGTCCTGCGGAAAAATGCCCAAAAAGTCGGTGGGTTATAGCCTTGGGGCGTGGGGCCGGCGAACTTCGTCCGCCGGACTAGGAATGGGCTGAGACTTTTCCCACCCCCTCCCCATTGCGAAAATAGGCCGCGGGAAAAGCCGTACCCAAAAAAGAGCAGCCGAACCCCTTGGCGCCAAGTTCGTCTTGCGGAAAAATGCCCAAAAAAGGAGTGTGCCATAGCCTTTGGGTGTGGGGTCGGCGAACTTCGTCCGCCTTCCTCGGAATGGGCTGAGACTTTGCCCACCCCCTCCCCGCGACAAAAATAGGCCGCGAGCACAGCCGCGCTCAAAAAAGAGCAGCCGAACCCCTTGGCGCTAAGTTCGTCCTGCGGAAAAATGCCCAAAAAGTGGGTGGGTTATAGCCTTGGGGCGTGGGGCCGGCGAACTTCGTCCGCCGGACTAGGAATGGGCTGAGACTTTTCCCACCCCATCCCCATGGCAAAAATAGGCCGCGGGAAAAGCCGCACCCAAAAAAGTCAGCCGAACCCCTTGGCACCAAGTTCGTCCTGCGGAAAAATGCCAAAAAAAGGGGTGTGCTATAGCCTTGAGGCGTGGAGACGGCAAAGTTCATCCGCCTCGCTCAGAATGGGCCGAGACTTTGCCCACCCACTCCCCGCTCCACAAATCGGCCGCGGGCACGGCCGCGTCCAGAAAAGAGCAGCGGAATCCCTTGGCGCCAAGTTCGTCCGGTGGAAAAATGCCCAAAAAAGGGGTGGGCTGTAGCCTTGGGGCGTGGCGCTGGCGAACTTCGTCCTCCTTCCTCGGAATGGGCCGAGACCTTGGCCACCACCTCCCCGTGACAAAAATAGGCTGCGGGCACAGCCGCGCCCAAAAAAGAGCAGCCGAACCCCTTGGCGCCAAGTTCGTCTTGCGGAAAAATGCCCAAAAAAGGAGTGTGCTATAGCCTTTGGGTGTGGGGTCGGTGACCTTCGTCCGCCTTCCTCGGAATGGGCTGAGACTTTGCCCACCCCCTCCCCGCGACAAAAATAGGCCGCGGGCACAGTCGCAACGAAATAAGAGCAGCCGAACCCCTTGGCGCCAAGTTCCTCCTGCGGAAAAATGCCCAAAATAGTGGTGTGCTATAGCCTTGGGGCGTGGGGCGGGCGACCTTCGTCCGCCCGGACTCGGAATGGGCCGAGACTTTTCCCACCCCCTCCCTGCGACAAAAATAGGCCGCGGGCACAGCCGCGCCGAAAGAAGAGCAGCCGAACCCCTAGGCGCCAAGTTCGTCCTGCAGAAAAATGCCCAAAAAAGGGATGTGCTATAGCCTTTGGGCGTGGGGCCGGCGAACTTAATCCGCCTTCCTTGGAATGGGCCGAGACTTTGGCCACCCCCTCCCCGCAACAAAAATAGGCCGCGGGCACACCCTCGCCCAAAAAAGAGCAGCCGAACCCCTTGGCGCCAAGTTCGTCCTGCGGCAAAATGCCCAAAAAATGGGTGTGCTATAGCCTTTGGGTGTGGGGCCGCCAAAGTTCATCCCCCTTCCTCAGAATGGGCCGAGACTTTGCCCACCCCCTCCCCGGGGCAAAAATAGGCCGCGGGCACAGCCGCGCCCAAAAAAGAGCAGCCGAACCCCTTGGCGCCAAGTTCGTCCTCCGGAATAATGCCCAAAAAAGGGGTGGGCTATAGCCTTGGGACGTGGGGCTGGCCAACTTCGTCCGCCGGACTCAGAATGGGCCGAGACTTTTCCCACCCCCTCCCCGCGCAAAAAATAGGCCACGGGCACAGCCATGCCGAAAAAAGAGCAGCCGAACCCCTTGGCGCCAACTTCATCCTGCGGAAAAATGCCCAAAAAAAGGGTGTGCTATAGCCTTTGGGCGTGGGGCTGGCGAACTTCGTCCGCCTTCCTCGGAATGGGCCGAGACTTTGGCCACGCCCTCCCCGCGACAAAAATCGGCCGCGGTCACAGCCGCGCCCAAAAAAGAGCAGCCAAACCCCTTGGCGCCAAGTTCGTCCTGTGGCAAAATGCCCAAAAAAGGGGTGTGCTATAGCTTTTGTGGGTGGGGCCGGTAAAGTTCGTCCGCCTTCCTCGGAATGGGCCGAGACTTTTCCCACCCCCTCCCCGCGCCAAAAATAGGCCATGGGCAACGCTGCTCCCAAAAAAGAACAGCCGAACCCCTTGGCGCCAAGTTCGTCATGCGGAAAACTGCCCAAAAAGGGGGTCGGCTATAGCCTTGGGGCGTGGGGCCGGCGAACTTCGTCCGCCGGACTCGGAATGGGACGAGACTTTTCCCACCCCCTCCCCGGGCAAAAAATAGGCCGCGGGCACAGCCATGCCCAAAAAAGAGCAGCCGAACCCCTTGGCGCCAAGTTCGTCTTGTGCAAAAATGGCCAAAAAAGGAGTGTGCTGTAGCCTTGAGGCGTGGGGCGGGCGTACTTCGTCCGCCGGGCTCGGAATGGCCGAGACTTTAGCCAACCCTCCCCACGCCAAAACTAGACTGCGGGCACAGCCGTGCCCAAAAAAGAGCAGCCGAACCCGTTGGCGCCAAGTTCGTCTTGCGGAAAAATGCCCAAAAAAGGAGTGTGCTATAGCCTTTGGGTGTGGGGTCGGGGAACTTCGTCCGCCTTCCTCGGAATGGGCTGAGACTTTGCCCACCCCCTCCCCGCGACAAAAATAGGCCGCGGGCACAGTCGCACCGAAATAAGAGCAGCCGAACCCCTTGGCGCCAAGTTTCTCCTGCGGAAAAATGCCCAAAATAGTGGTGTGCTATAGCCTTGGGGCGTGGGGCTGGCGACCTTCGTCCGCCCGGACTCGGAATGGGCCGAGACTTTTCCCGCCCCCTCCCTGCGACAAAAATAGGCCGCGGGCACAGCCGCGCCAAAAAAAGAGCAGCCGAACCCCTAGGCGCCAAGTTCGTCCTGCAGAAAAATGCCCAAAAAAGGGATGTGCTATAGCCTTTGGGAGTGGGGCCGGCGAACTTAATCAGCCTTCCCTGGAATGGGCCGAGACTTTGGCCACCCGCTCCCCGCGGCAAAAATAGGCCGCGGGCACAGCCTCGCCCAAAAAAGAGCAGCCGAACCCCTTGCCGCCAAGTTCGTCCTGCGGCAAAATGCCCAAAAAATGGGTGTGCTATAGCCTTTGGGCGTGGGGCCGGCAAAGTTCATCCCCCTTCCTCAGAATGGGCCGAGACTTTGCCCACCCCCTCCCCGTGGCAAAAATAGGCCGCGGGCACAGCCGCGCCCAAAAAAGAGCAGCCGAACCCCTTGGCGCCAAGTTCGTCCCGCGGAAAAATGCCCAAAAAAGGGGTGGGCTATAGCCTTGGGGCGTGGGGCCGGCGAATATCGTCTGCCGGACTCGGAATTGGCAGAGACTTTGCCCACCCCCTCCCCGCAAGTGAAATAGGCCGTGGGCACAGCTGCGTCCAAAAAAGAGCCGCCGAACCCCTTGGCACCAAGTTCGTCAAGCGGAAGGATGCCCAAAAAGGGGGTGGGCTATAGCCTTGGGGCGTGGGCCGGCCGAACTTCGTCCGCCGGACTCGGAATGGGCCGAGACTTGCCCACCCCCTCCCAGCAATAACAATAGGCTGCGGGCACAGCCGCGTCCAAAGAAGAGCAGCTGAACCCCAAGGCGCCAAGTTCGTCCTGCGGAAAAATGCCCAAAAAAGGGGTGTGCTATAGCCTTTGGGCGTGGGGCCGGCGGACTTCGTCCGCCTCCCTCGGAATGGGCCGAGACTTTACCACCCACCTCCCCGAGACAAAAATACCCTGCGGGCACAGCCGCGCCCAAAAAAGAGCAGCCGAACCCCTGGGCGCCAAGTTCGTCCTGCGGCAAAATGCCCAAAAAAGAGGTGGGCTATAGCCTTGGGGCCTGGGGCTGGCGAACTTCGTCTGCCGGACTCGGAATGGGCCGAGACTTTGGCCACCCCCTCCCCACGACAGAAATAGGCCGCGGGCACGGCCGCGCCCAAAAAGAGCAGCCGAACCCCTTGGCACAATGTTTGTCCTGGGGAAAAATGACCAAAAAAGGGGTGTGCTATAGCCTTGGGGCGTGGGGCTGGCGAAGTTCGTCCGCTGGACTCGGAATGGGCCGAGACTTTGCCCACCCCCTCCCCGCAACAAAAATAGGCTGCGAGCACAGCCGCGCCCAAAAAAGAGCAGCCGAACACCTTGGCGCCAAGTTCGTCCTACGGCAAAATGCCCAAAAAATGGGTGTGCTATAGCCTTTGGGCGTGGGGCCGGCAAAGTTAATCCCCCTTCCTCGGAATGGGCCGAGACTTTGCCCACCCCCTCCCCGTGCCAAAAATAGGTCGCGGGCACAGCCGCGCCGAAAAAAGAGCAGCCGAACCCCTTGGCGCCAAGTTCGTCCTGCGGCAAAATGCCCAAAAAAGGGGTGTGCTATAGCCTTTGGGCATTGGGCCGGCGCACTTCATCCGCCTTCCTTGGAATGGGCCGAGACATTGACCACCCCCTCCCCGCGACAAAAATAGGCCGCGGGCACAGCCGCACCCAAAAAGGAGCAGCCGAAGCCCTTGGCGCCAAGTTCGCCCTGTGGCAAAATGCCCAAAACAGGGGTGTGCTATAGCCATTGGGCGTGGGGCTGGCGAACTTCGTCCGCCGGACTCGGAATGGGCCGAGACTTCCACCACCCCCTCCCCGCGACAAAAATTGGCCGCGGGCACAGCCGCGCCCAAAAAAGAGCAGCCGAACCCCTTGGCGCCAAGTTCATCCTGCGGAAAAATGCACAAAAAAGGGGTGTGCTGTAGCCTTTGGTCGTGGGGCCGGCGCAATTCGTCCGCCTTCCTCAGAATGGGCCGAGACTTTGGCCACCCCTTCCCTGCAACAAAAATATGCCGCGGGCACAGCCACGCCAAAAAAAGATCAGCCGAACCCCTTGGCGCCATGTTCATCCCGCGGAAAAATGCCCAAAAAAGGGGTGGGCTATAGCCTTGGGGCGTGGGGCTGGCGAACTTCGTCCGCCGGACTCGGAATGGGCCGAGACTTTGCCCACCCTCTCCCCGCGATAAAAATAGGGTTCAGGCACAGCCGCGCCCAAAAACGAGCAGCCAAACCCCTCGGCGCCAAGTTCGTCCTGTGGAATAATGCAGAAAAAAGGGGTGTGCTATAGCCTTTGGGCGTGGGGCCGGCGAACTTCGTCCACCTTCCTCGGAATGGGCCGAGATATTGGCCACCCCCTCCCCATGACAAAAATAGGCCGCGGGCACAGCCGCGCCAAAAAAGAGCAGCCGAACCCCTTGGCGCCAAGTTCGTCCTGCGGCAAAATGCCCAAAAAAGGGGAGTGGTATAGCCTTCGGGCGTGGGGCTGGCGAACTTCGTCCGCCGGACTCGGAATGGGCCGAGAGTTTGCCCACCCCCTCCCCGCGATAAAAATGGGTTCGGGCACAGCCGCGCCCAAAAAAGAGCAACCGAACCCCTTGGCGCCAAGTTCGTCCTGCGGAAAATTGCCCAAAAAAGGGTGTACCATAGCCTTTGGGCGTGGGGCCGGCAAAGTTCATCCGCCTTCCTCGGATTGGGCCTAGACTTTGCCCACCCCCTCCCCGCGATAAAAATACGCCGCGGGGTCAGCCGCGCCCAAAAAAGAGCAGCCGAACCCCTTGGCGCCAAGTTCGTCCTGTGGAAAAATGCCCAAAAAAGCGGTGGGCTATAGCCTTGGGGCGTGGGGCGGGCGAACTTCGTCCGCCGGAGTCGGAATGTGCCGAGACTTTGCCCACCCCCTCCCCGCGACAAAAATAGGCCGCGGGGTCAGCCGCGCCCAAAAAAGAGCGGCCGAACCACTTGGCGCCAAGTTCGTCCTGCGAAAAAATGCCCAAAAAGGGGGTTGGCTATAGCCTTGGGGCGTGGGGCGGGCGAACTTTGTCCGCCGGACTCGGAATGGGCCGAGACTTTGACCACCCCCTCCCCGTGACAAAAATAGGCCGCAGGCACAGCCGCGCCCAAAAAAGAGCAGCCGAACCCCTTGGCGCCATGTTCGTCCTGCGAAAAAAGCCCAAAAAGGGGGTGGGCTATAGCCTTGGGGCGTGGGGCGGGCGAACTTCGGCCGGCGGACTTGGAATGGGCCGAGACTTTTCCCACCCCCTCCCCGCGACAAACATAGGCTGCGGCCACAGCCGCGCCCAAAAAAGAGCAGCCGAACCCCTAGGCACCATGTTCGTCCTGCGGAAAACTGCCCGAAAAGGGGGTGTGCTATAGCCTTTGGGCGTGGGGCCGGCAATGTTCATCCGCCTTCCTCGGAATGGGCCGTGATTTTGCTCACCCCCTACCCGCACCAAAAATAGGCCGCGGGCACAGCCGTGCCCAAAAAAGAGCAGGCGAACCCCTTCGCGTCAAGTTCGTCCCGCGGAAAAATACCCAGAAAGGGGGTGTGCTATAGCCTTGGGGCGTGGGGCTGCCGAAGTTCATCCGCCGGACTCGGAATGGGCCAAGACTTTTCCCACCCCCTCCCCGTGCCAAAAATAGGCTATGGGCATAGCCGCACGCAAAAAACAACCGCCGAACCCCTTGGCGCCAAGTTCGTCATGCGGAAAACTGCCCAAAAAGGGGGTGGGCTATAGCCTTGGGGCGTGGGGCCGGCGAACTTTGTCCGCCGGACTCGGAATGGGCCGAGACTTTTCCCACCCCCTCCCCGCGTAAAAAATAGGCCGCGGGCATAGCCATGCCCAAAAAAGAGCAGCCGAACCCCTTGGCGCCTAGTTCGTCATGTGGAAAAATGCCCAAAAGGGGTGGGCTATATAGCCTTGGGGCGTGGGGCCGGCGAACGTCATCTCCCGGACTCGGAATGGGCCAAGACTTTTCCCACCCCCTCCCCACGACAAAAATAGGCCGCGGGCTCAGCCGCGCCCAAAAAAAAGCAGCCGAACCCCTTGGCTCCAAGTTCGTCCTGCGGAAAAATGCACAAAAAAGGGGTGGGCTATAGCCTTGGGGCGTGGGGCGGGCGAACTTCGTCCGCAGGACTCGGAATGGGCCGAGACTTTGCCTATCCCCTCCCCGTGACAAAAATAGGCCGCGGGGACAGCCGCGCCGAAAAAAGAGCAGCCGAATCCCATGGCGCCAAGTTCGTCCTGCCCAAAAATGCCCAAAAAAGGGGTGCGCTATAGCTGTTGGGCGTCGGGCTGGCAAAGTTCATCCGCCTTCCTCGGAATGGGCCGAGACTTTGGCCACCCCCTCCCCGCACCAAAAATAGGCCGCGGGCACAGCCGCGCCCAAAAAAGAGCAGCTGACCCCCTTGGCGCCAAGTTCGTCCTGCGGAAAAATGCCCAAAAAAGGGGTGGGCTATATAGCCTTGGGGCGTGGGGCCGGCGAACGTCATCTCCCGGACTCGGAATGGGCCAAGACTTTTCCCACCCCCTCCCCACGACAAAAATAGGCCGCGGGCTCGGCCGCGCCCAAAAAAAAGCAGCCGATCCCGTGGCGCCAAGTTCGTCCTTGCGGAAAAATGCCCAAAAAAGGGGTGGGCTATAGCCTTGGGGGGTGTGGCTGGCGAACTTCGTCCGCCGGTGTCGGAATGGTACGAGACTCTGCCAACCCCCTCGCCGTGCCAAAAATAGGCCGCGGGCACAGCCGCGCCGAAAAAAGAGCAGTCGACCCCCTTCGCGCCAAGTTTGTCCTGCGGAAAAATGCCCAAAAAAGGGGTGTGCTATGCCCTGGGGCGTGGGGCTGGCGAACTTCGTCCGCCGGACTCGGAATGCGCCGAGACTTTGCCCACCCCCTCCCCGTGACAAAAATAGGCCGCGCGCACAGCCGCGCCCAAAAAAGAGCAGCTGAACCCCTTGGTGACAAGTTCAACCTTCGCAAAAATGCCCAAAAAAGTGATGGGCTATATAGCGTTGGGGCGTGGGGCTGGCGAACTTCGTCCCCCGGACTCGGAATGGGCCGAGACTTTTCCCACCCCTCCCCGCGACACAAATAGGCCGCGGACTCAGCCGCGCCCAAAAAAAAAAGCAGCCGAACACCTTGGCGCCAAGTTCGTCCTGCGGAAAAATGCCCAAAAAAGGGGTGGGCGATAGCCTTGGGGGGTGGGCTGGCGAACTTCGTCCGCCGGTCTCGGAATGGGGCGAGACTTTGCGCACCCCCTCACCGTGCCAAAAATAGGCCGCGGGCATAGCCGCGCCCAAAAAAGAGCAGTCGACCCCCTTGGCACCAAGTTTGTCCGGCGGAAAAATGCCCAAAAAAGGGGTGTGCTATAGCGTTGGGGCGTGGGGCTGCCGAAGTTCGTCCGCCGGAGTCGGAATGGGCCGAGACTTTTCCCACCCCCTCCCCACGACAAAAATAGGCCGCGGGCACAGCGGCGCCCAAAAAAGAGCAGCCGAAGCCCTTGGCGCCAAGTTCGTCCTGCGGAAAAATGCGCAAAAAAGGGGTGTGCAATAGCCTTTTGGCGTGGGGCCGGCGAACTTCGTCCGCCTTCTTCGGAATGGGCCGAGACTTTGCCCACCCCCTCCCCACGACAAAAATAGGCCGCGGGCACAGCCGCGCCCAAAAAAGAGCAGCCAAACCCCTTGGCGCTAAGTTCGTCCTGCGGAAAAATGCCCAAAAAAGGGGTGTGCTATAGCTTTTGGGCGTGGGGCTGGCAAAGTTTATCCGCCTTCGTCGGAATGGGCCAAGACTTTGCCCACCCCCTCCCCGCGCCAAAAATAGCACGCGGCCACAGCCGCGCCCAAAAAAGAGCGGTCGAACCCCTTGGCGCCAAGTTCGTCCTGCAGAAAAATGCCCAAAAAAATTGGGTGTGCTATAGCCTTGGGGCGTGGGGCTGCCGAAGTTCGTCCGCCGCACTCGGAATGGGCCGAGACTTTGTTCACCCCCTCCCTGCAACAAAAATAGGCTGCGGGCACAGCCGCGCCCAAAAAAGAGCAGCCGAACCCCTTGGTGCCAAGTTCGTCCTGCGGAAAAATGCCCAAAAAAGGGGTGGGCTACATAGCCTTGGGGTGTGGGGCGGCGAACTTCATCTCACGGGCTCGGAATGGGCCGAGACTTTTGCCACCCCCTCCCCGCGACAAAAATAGGCCGCGGGCTCGGCCGCACCCAAAAAAAAGCAGCCGATCCCTTGGCGCCAAGTTCGTCCTGCAGAAAAATGCCCAAAAAAGGGGTGGGCTATAGCCTTGGGGGGTGGGGCTGGCGAACTTCGTCCGCCGGTGTCGGAATGGTACGAGACTTTGCCAACCCCCTCGCCGTGCCAAAAATAGGCCGCGGGCACAGTCGCGCCGAAAAAAGAGCAGTCGACCCCCTTCGCGCCAAGTTTGTCCTGCGTAAAAATGCCCAAAAAAGGGGTGTGCTATAGCCCTAGGGCGTGGGGCTGCCGAACTTCGTCCGCCGGACTCGGAATGGGCCGAGACTTTGCCCACCCCCTCCCCACGACAAAAATAGGCCGCGCGCACAGCCGAGCCCAAAAAAGTGCAGCCGAACCCCTTGGCGCCAAGTTCAACCTTCGCAAAAATGCCCAAAAAAGGGGTGGGCTATATAGCCTTGGGGCGTGGGGCCGGCGAACTTCGTCCCCCAGACTCGGAATGGGCCGAGACTTTTCCCACCCCCTCCCCGCGACACAAATAGGCCGCGGGCTCAGCCGCGCCCAAAAAAGAGCAGCCGAACCCCTTGGCGCCAAGTACGTCCTGCGGAAAAATACCCAAAAAAGTGGTGGGCTATAGCCTTGGGGCTTGGGGCTGGCAAACTTCGTCCGCCGGACTCAGAATGGGCCGAGACTTTCCCCACCCCCTCCCCGCAACAAAAATCGGCCGCGGGCACAGCCGCCCCATAAAATAGCAGTCGATCCCCTTGGCGCCAAGTTCGTCCTGCGGAAAAATGCCCAAAAAAGGGGTGGGCTATAGCCTTGGCGCGTGGGGCAGGCGAACTTCGTCCGCCGGACTTGGAATGGGCTGAGACTTTGCCCACCCCCTCCCCGTGACAAAAATAGGCCGCGCGATCAGCCGCGACCAAAAAAGAGCAGCCGAACCCGTTGGCGCCAAGTTCGTCCTGCGGAAAAATGCCCAAAAAGGGGCTGGGCTATAGCCTTGGGGCGTGGGGCTGGCAAACTTCGTCCGCCGGACTCGGAATGGGCCGAGACTTTCCCCACCCCCTTCCCGTGACAAAAATAGGCCGCGGGTGCAGCCGTGCCCAAAAAAGAGCGGCCGAACATCTTGGCGCCAAGTCCGTCCTGGGGAAAAATGTCCAAAAAAGGGGTGGGCTATAGCCTTGGGGTGTGGGGCTGGCGACCTTCGTCCGCCATCCCCGGAATCGGCCGAGACATTGCGCACCCCCTCCCTGTTAACATATATGTTTCCATAATATTGATTTTGATGATAACAAACAATATTAAGAATGATTAATCTTTTAAGCTCAAATTATGTTTTATACTTTTTAAATAAATCATTATTTTCACATTATAAAGGTTTCATATTTAATGGAAAAATGATGTTATGATGATGTGCATATATCTAGGGGGAGTATGCATGTATGCAAGGGAAGCTTATTTTAAATAAATTTTTTAACCTTGCATTGATTAAGGGTGAGCTTTTATAAATAGTTTAAATCTTTGTAATGTATTTTGTCATCATCAAAAAGGGGGAGATTGTTAGCTTTTTTAGCTATAGATATTGATTTTGATGATAACAAATCATATGTATTGATTAAACAAAGATTTATGAATTGTGTTTTTATAATAAGAAAATGAGGCTATAAAATCAAAGTGTTTTGGACTAAAATAAATGTGTTTTTAAATCTTTGATTTTATTTTTGAATTTCGAATTTGGACTTAAATGACAAGTTTTGAAATCTTTGATTTTAATAATTATTATTATAAAATTTCGGACTTGGATATTTTTATAAACATTTGAAATGTTTTGGGCCATACTATTATTTATGAATATTTTGGACTAAAGTGAAAAGTTTTGAGAACTTTGAAAATATGAGTATTTTGTTGAAAAGGACCTTTGTGAAAAATAATAAAATTGTTAGGGCTAAGTCATAATTTCAGAAAGTTTTTGGAATAGCAAAGTAATATTTGGAAATTCTAAAATTGGACCTATTTGCAAAGTTTTCTGACGTTTTGGGTCATAATACAGTTTTATAAAGTTTTAGGGTCAAACTGTAAAATTGAAAACTATTTCACTGTAGCAGTTACTGTAGTCGTCACTGTAGCAACCGGCTAACCGGTTATCAAATCCAGCGAACCGGTTTCGGGCTGTGAAATCCGGCAAACCGGAAGCGGGCAGAATGCAACCAAAATGCAAGCGGCGAACCGGTTGTGAAATCCGGCAAACCGGAAGCGGGCAGAATGCAACCAAAACGCAAGCGGCTAACCGGATTCAACAAACGGCAGACCGGATGTTCAGAAATTCAAATTTGTGCTGTAACGGTAACATCAAGCGGCTAACCGGATTCCATATCCGGTAAACCGGTTCCGGCCAGAAATGAACATAACGGCTAGTTTTTGAGTTCAAACTATATAAACTCAAAACCATTTCATTTTTGGCAACTCAAGCAAGCATAAACAAGAGCACACAATATATATTGAGCTTCATTTTCGGAAATCATCATTTATTAGCTCATCATTGTTCTTCAATTTGTATATCTACTCTTAGAGAGAGATTCATTGTTGTATTTATCATTTCTCATCAAATTGTGAGTGTACAAGTGAGGGAAACACTTGGGTTAAGAGATTGGGGATATAATATCTTGTTGTAAAGGTTCATTGACACCTTGAAGTCAATTGTAATTGGTTGAAGCCTTGGAAAGGCTTGGATAGTGAAATCCTCAAGCGGGTGTGCTTGGAGGCGTGGACGTAGGCGGGGATAGCCGAACCACGTAAAAATCCTTGAGTTCGTTTTTCTCTTCCCTCACTCTTTTATTATTGTGCTTGCATTGAATTTATTGTTTTCGAATTGATTAAGGCATTAGATTGAATTGTTGTGTGGATTTGCTAGGATAAGTTTTAAAAATCCAATTCACCCCCCCTCTTGGGTTGCACACTTGTATTTCACTCCCCGCAACAATAATAGGCCGCGGGCACAGCCGCGCCCAAAAAAGAGCAGCCGAACCCCTTGGCGCCAAGTTCGTCCTGCGGAAAAATGCCCAAAAAGGGGGTGGGCTATAGCCTTGGGGCGTGGGGCAGGCGAACTTCGTCCGCCGGACTCTCAATGGGCTGAGACTTTCCCCACCCCCTCCCCGCGACAAAAATAGGCCGCGGCTGCAGCCGTGCCCAAAAAAGAGCAGCCGAACACCTTGGCGCCAAGTTCGTCCTACGGCAAAATGCCCAAAAAATGGGTGTGCTATAGCCTTTGGGCGTGGGGCCGGCGCACTTCGTCCGCCGGACTCAGAATGGGCCGAGACTTTGCCCACCCCCTGCCCGCGGCAAAAATAGGCTGCGGGCACAGCCGCGCCAAAAAAAGAGCAGCCGAACCCCTTGGCGCCAAGTTCGTCCTGTAGAAAAATGCCCAAAAAAGGGGTGTGCTATAGCCTTGGGGCGTGGGGCCGGCAAAGTTCATCCGCCATCCTCGGAATGGGCCGAGACTTTGGCCACCCGCTCCCCGCTCTATAAATAGGCTACGGGCAGAGCCGCGCCCGAAAAAGAGCTGCCGAACCCCTTGGCGCCAAGTTCGTCCTCGGGAAAAATGTCCAAAAATGGGGTGGGCTATAGCCTTGGGGTGTTGGGGCAGGCGAACTTCGTCCGCCGGACTCTCAATGGGCTGAGACTTTCCCCACCCCCTCCCCGCGACAAAAATAGGCCGCGGCTGCAGCCGTGCCCAAAAAAGAGCAGCCGAACACCTTGGCGCCAAGTCCATGCTGGGGAAAAATGTCCAAAAAAGGGGTGGGCTATAGCCTTGGGGCGTGGGGCGGGCGAACTTCGTCCGCCGGACTCAGAATGGGCCGAGACTTTGCCCACCCCCTCCCCGCGGCAAAAATAGGCTGCGGGCACAGCCGCGCCCAAAAAAGAGCAGCCGAACCCCTTGGCGCCAAGTTCGTCCTGTAGAAAAATGCCCAAAAAAGGGGTGTGCTATAGCCTTGGGGCGTGGGGCCGGCAAAGTTCATCCGCCATCCTCGGAATGGGCCGAGACTTTGGCCACCCGCTCCCCGCTCTATAAATAGGCTACGGGCACAGCCGCGCCCGAAAAAGAGCTGCCGAACCCCTTGGCGCCAAGTTCGTCCAGCGGAAAAATGCCCAAAAAAGGGGTGGGCTATAGCCTCGGGCCGTGGGGCTGGCCAACTTCGTCCGCCGGACTCGGAATGGGCCGAGACTTTTCCCACCCCTCCCCGCGACAAAAATAGGCCACGGGCACAGCCGCGCCCAAAAAATAGCAGCCGAACACCTTGGTGCCAAGTTCGTCCTGCGGAAAAATGCCCAAAAAAGGGGTGGGCGATAGCCTTGGGGGGTGGGGCTGGCGAACTTCGTCCGCCGGTCTCTGAATGGGGCGAGACTTTGCGCACCCCCTCACCGTGCCAAAAATAGGCCGCGGGCATAGCCGCGCCCATGAAAGAGCAGTCGACCCCCTTGGCGCCAAGTTCGTCCGGCGGAAAAATGCCCAAAAAAGGGGTGTGCTATAGCGTTGGGGCGTGGGGCTGCCGAAGTTCGTCCGCCCGACTCGGAATGGGCCGAGATTTTTCCCACCCCCTCCCCACGACAAAAATAGGCCGCGGGCACAGCGGCGCCCAAAAAAGAGCAGCCGAAGCCCTTGGCGCCAAGTTCGTCCTGCGGAAAAATGCCCAAAAAAGGGGTGTGCAATAGCCTTTGGGTGTGGAGCCGGCGAACTTCGTCCGACTTCCTCGGAATGGGCCGAGACTTAGCCCACCCCCTCCCCACGACAAACATAGGTCACGGGCACAGCCGTGCCCAAAAAAGAGCAGCCGAACCCGTGGCACCAAGTTTATCCGTCGGCAAAATGCCCAAAAAATGGGTGTGCTATAGCCTTTGGGCATGGGGCCGGCAAAGTTCTTCCCCCTCCCTCGGAATGGGCCGAGACTCTGCCCACCCGCTCCCCGCACCAAAAATAGGCCGCGGGCACAGCCGCGCCCAAAAAAGAGCAGCCGAAGCCCTTGGCGCCAAGTTCGTCCTGCGGAAAAATGCCCAAAAAGGGGGTGGTCTATAGCCTTTGGGCGTGGGGCCGGCGAACTTCGTCCGACTTCCTCGGAATGCGCCGAGACTTTGGCCACCGCCTCCCCGTGACAAAAATAGGCCGCGGGCACAGCCGCGCCCAAAAAAGAGCAGCCGAACCCCTTGGCGCCAAGTTCGTCCTGCGGAAAAATTCCCAAAAAAGGGGTGTGCTATAGCCTTTGGGCGTGGGGCCGGCAAAGTTCATCCGCCTTCCACGGAATGGGCCGAGACTTTGCCCACCCCCTCCCCGCACCAAAAATAGGCCGCGGGCACAGCCGCGCCCAAAAAAGAGCAGCCGAACCCCTTGGCGCCAAGTTCGTCCTGCGGAAAAATTCCCAAAAAAGGGGTGTGCTATAGCCTTTGGGCGTGGAGCCGGCAAAGTTCATCCGCCTTCCACGGAATGGGCCGAGACTTTGCCCACCCCCTCCCCGCACCAAAAATAGGCCGCGGGCACAGCCGCGCCGAAAAAAGAGCAGCCGATCCCCTTGGCGCCAAGTTCGTCCTGCGGAAAAATTCCCAAAAAAGGGGTGTGCTATAGCCTTTGGGCGTGGGGCCGGCAAAGTTCATCCGCCTTCCACGGAATGGGCCGAGACTTTGCCCACCCCCTCCCCGCACCAAAAATAGGCCGCGGGCACAGCCGCGCCCAAAAAAGAGCAGCCGAACCCCTTGGCGCCAAGTTCGTCCTGCGGAAAAATTCCCAAAAAAGGGGTGTGCTATAGCCTTTGGGCGTGGGGCCGGCAAAGTTCATCCGCCTTCCACGGAATGGGCCGAGACTTTGCCCACCCCCTCCCCGCACCAAAAATAGGCCGCGGGCACAGCCGCGCCCAAAAAAGAGCGGCCGAACCCCTTGGCGCCAAGTTCGTCCTGCGGAAAAATGCCCAAAAGGGGGGTGGGCTATAGCCTTTGGGCGTGGGGCGGGCGAACTTCGTCCGCCGGACTCGGAATAGGCCGAGACTTTGGTCACCCCCTCCCCACGACAAAAATAGGCTGCGGGCACAGCCGCGCCCAAAAAAGAGCAGCCGAACCCCTTGGTGCCATGTTCGTCCAGCGGAAAAATGCCCAAAAAGGGGTGGGCTATAGCCTTGGGGCGTGGGGCTTGCGAACTTCATCCGCCTGACTCATAATGTGCTGAGACATTGCCCACCCCCTCCCCGCGACAAAAATAGGCTGTGGGCATAGCCGCGCCCAAAAAAGAGCAGCCGAACCCCTTGGCGCCAAGTTCGTCCTGCGGAAAAATTCCCAAAAAAGGGGTGTGCTATAGCCTTTGTGCGTGGGGCCGGCGAACTTCATACTGAAGGACAACATTTGTCCATGAGGTTCCTAATAACGCAACTATTGCGCAGTAAAATTAAAACAGATGGCGGAAGCTCTAGAAACCTCGGATCGACTTCATTCAAAAACGAAAATCAAGAGGAAAGATTGAAGTTTAGTTACCTCACTTGCAGTTTCAAAAACGACTTCGTGAAGTAGGAGAAAACGACTGAACACAGCAAGCTCCGAACACTGTCCAGAAAAACAGCTCTGCACGAACAGCTTCTGTTTTGCCACGATCTGAGATCCTTTAAGCACCCCAATTGTGATGCCTCTAATCAGTCCACACTTAGAAATGTTCTAGGAGTTCAGAGGATTTGGAATCTCGAAATTTCATTAAGAAATGAGAGAGATAATGAAGAAACATGAGTGCTAGCTCATTTGATTCCATCCACCAAATAAAGCCCCATTATCTCTAATAATGGCACCAAACATTATCATGTGCTTAGACCCACCCACTTAACCATTATTTATTGAAATTGATCTCATCACTTCAATAAACTATTTAATCAAATAAATAAATAGCTAATATTAATTAATTTCGGAATTAATTATTTAACCCCATTTTGATCACATCAAATGGTTAAATGTGGGCTTCTCTTGTGACATGTTCTAATGCTTTCTCTTAATCCATATTGGATCCAATAAAAGCCCATAATTCTAAACCCAAAATTGGTCTAGAAGTCCATAATCATATATGAACCCGAACATGTCCAAAACGGTCATTTTACGTGCTCGACATTCCATAATGTTTAATTGAGGATTTATGAAATTTATTTTGTTCCTTAAACTATTTATGGAACATCTAAATTTCTATCTTAAATCATATTTAAGATGTATTTATATTTATATTCATTCTCAATGAATTATAATATAAATATTGATTTTCCTAAAATTAGGAAATCTAACTTCTCATTTTCTAGTAACTCCTTTTTCATTTCTATATTGTGTGTGACCTTTTAGGTTCTTAGTTATAAGGTAGTAGAACTATTTTAATGATAACTCTTTATTCATTAAATGATGCTAAACTCTTTAGTCATCAATTAGAACCTTTCTAATGACCTTAAGATGCATTGGTAATACGCTTTACCAATATTGATCATAAGGTTTCTACAAGTCATGAGTGACACCTAGCAGTATATCACGACTATCCAAATAACAAGAATTGTTGGATCTATAGAACCTATTCCATTGTATCTCTATGTCTTGGTCTCTTCATCATCCATGTCCAGAGAAAAGCACAGCTTATGGTTTATTATGTTAAGCAGTTGTGCTTTATCTCAAAATAAATATAAATGAACTTGGCATGTTAATATAATTTGAACTCCTTCAAATATATTTCACCTTGGCCAAGGATTTCTCATGCCAATTCATATTATCTCATAGGGACATCCTTTTTGTATATTACAAAGTGATGAATTCCATATTGGCCATCAACTTGTCTTCATACATAGCCAACCATGACAGCTATTGCTAGATCTCTTCCGTGATTAGGAATCAATCGTTATGCATTCACATATCAGAGATGTCTATGTATAAGACATCTGTTATGCCTCAGGTCTAAAGACCATTACTAAACATAGTGTCTGTAACAATGTATAATAAGCCATTAACACTCACGACCATATGGCTTACTATATTCGGTCAAGTTCAGTAAACTTGTTCTTTTAACAAGTACCTATGTGTTTGACTTGACATCTCATGTCAATGATATGAAACTCACCATCCATTTTAGTATCACATACCATAAAGGAGTCATAACACATACTAGTGTTTATAGGAATTTATAATGTCCAATCATAAATCCACCACTAGGAACTATTTAGAAGTATAGTACAAAGGATACACGTTTCATATTCTCGACATACTCGAGAATGTGTTCCTTAACTATTTTACTTCTTGGACTATATTCATTAAATTAATATATGAATATTGATAACTTTGCCATTTTATAAATATCAAAATGCTGTTCAAATACAATTATTCCCTAAACAATCAAATCACCATTCGATTGGCCTTTAGGGCATATTACTAACAATCTCCCACTTGCACTAAAGCCAATTGCTATGGTATCTCATACCCATCTTCTCAAGATGACGATCTAATTGCTGTTGAGTAAGTGCTTTAGTCAGAGGATCCGCAGTGTTATCAGCGGAGGCTACTTTCTGCATAGTGATATCACTCCTTCCAATGATTTCTCTGATAATGTGATATCTTCTCTCAATGTGTTTGGACTTCTGGTGAGACCTTGGTTCCTTAGCTTGTGCTATAGCTCCATTGTTGTCACAATATAATGATATTGGCAACGCAATGGTTGGAACCACTCCAAGTTGTTGAATAAACTTCCGTATCCAAACAGCTTCTTTTGCGGCATCTGATGCAGCTATATATTCCGCTTCAGTGGTAGAATCTGCAGTAGTTGCTTGCTTGGAACTTTTCCAGCTTACTGCTCCACCATTGATAGTGAATACAAATCCTGATGTAGATTTTCTGTCATCTACATCTGACTGGAAATCTGAATCTGTGAAGCCTTCAATTTTTAGCTCACCCTCTCCATATGTTAAGAACAAATCTTTAGTTCTTCTTAAGTACTTAAAGATATTCTTAACTGCGGTCCAATGTTCCTCACCCGGATTACTCTGGTATCTGCTAGTGACACTCACTGCATGAGCTATATCCGGTCTAGTACATAGCATAGCGTACATAAGACTTCCAATTGCGGAAGCATATGGAATCTTATTCATACGCTCTCTCTCATCATAAGTTTTAGGACTCATGCTTTTAGAGAGATGAATTCCATGTCTGAAGGGTATAAAACCCCTTTTGGAATCCCACATATTAAATTTCTTTAATATCTTTTCTATGTACTTAGCTTGACATAGACCTATTAATCTTCTGGATCTATCTCTATAAATCCTGATTCCCAAGATATACATTGCATCTCCTAGGTCTTTCATGGAGAAGTTTTGAGAAAGCCAAATTTTGACAGAAGACATTTGTCCAATGTCATTTCCTATAAGCAATATGTCATCTACATATAGCACAAGGAAAGTTATTGCACTCCCACTGACCCTTTTGTAAACACATGGTTCATCCTCATTCTTGATGAAACCAAATGATTTGATTGCATCATCGAATCGGATGTTCCAACTCCTGGAAGCTTGTTTTAGCCCATAAATGGACCTTTTTAGCTTGCATACTTTATGAGGATTTGTCTTAGATTCAAAACCACAAGGTTGCATCATATAGATATCTTCCTCAATGTATCCATTAAGAAATGCAGTTTTGACATCCATTTGCCAAATCTCATAGTCATAATATGCTGCTATAGCCAATAAGATTCTGATGGACTTTAGCATGGCTACTGGTGAAAAGGTTTCCTCATAGTCAATTCCTTGTATTTGACGATAACCTTTAGCTACCAACCTTGCTTTATAGGTCTCTACCTTTCCATCTAAGCCTATCTTCCTCTTGAAGATCCACTTGCATCCAATAGGTACAATACCTTCGGGTGGATCCACTAGAGTCCAGACTTGGTTGGTTCTCATAGAGTCCATCTCTAAATCCATGGTTTCAAGCCATTTCTTAGAGTCAATATCTGATATTGCCTCTTCGTAACTAGTAGGATCATCTCTATGATCCGTATCACCCAAAAAGAATAGATCATTCATCTGATGAAGAAAACCATATCTTTCTGGTGGGTGAATTATCCTACTAGATCTACGGAGTTGTTGTGTTCCTTGTGTTTGTACTTGAACAGGCTCTTCATTGGATTTATCCTCATTAGAATTCTCAATAAATTCTAATTTTCTTCCTTGCCCACCTTCTTGAATAAACTCTTTTTCAAGAAATATGGCATTTCTACTGACCAATACCCTTTGATCAGATTGGATGTAAAAGTAATAACCCAAAGTTTCCTTTGGGTATCCAATGAACCTCCCACTATCCGCTTTAGCTTCAAGTTTCTCACTCTTGAGTCTCTTGATAAAAGCAGGACATCCCCAAATCCTAAGATGATTTAGGCTTGGTTGTTTACCATACCATATCTCATATGGTATTTTAGGTACAGACTTGGAAGGTACTCTGTTTAGTACATATGTTGCAGTAAGGAGAGCATATCCCCAAAGAGAAATTGGTAAGTCTGTATAACTCACCATTGATCGCACCATGTCTAACAGTGTGCGATTTCTCCTCTCAGATACTCCATTAAGCTCTGGTGTACCTGGAGGTGTCCATTGTGAAACAATACCATTTTCTTTAAGGTAAGACTGGAATTCTCCACTGAGATATTCACCACCTCGATCTGATCGTAGGGTTTTAATAAATTTTCCAGTCTGTTTCTCTACTTCATTTCGGTATTCTTTGAACTTTTCAAAGGCTTCAGATTTATACTTCATTAAGTATACTGAACAATACCTTGAGTGATCGTCGATAAAAGTTATGAAGTAGTAATATCCACCCCTTGCCATTTCATTAAATGGCCCACATACATCAGTATGTATAAGTTCAAGTATATCAGTGGCTCTTGTACTTCGTCCAACGAAGGGTGCCCTGGTCATTTTTCCTTGAAGACATGATTCACAAGTTGGATAAGGTTCTAAACCAAATGGACCGATTAGTCCATCTTTAGCCAATTTTGTGACTCTATCTTCTCCAATATGACCTAGCCTTAAATGCCACTTATATTTGGGGTTTATTTCTTCTCTTTCACGTTTATGTGTTATGGTATTTACATTCACAACATGCTCATTATTTTCTTTCATGTTTAGTACATAAAGATCATTATCTAAAGTACCATGTGCAACATATTTATTCTCATAATAAATATTACAAATTTTATTTCTAAAATAAAATTCATAATTGTCTTTGCATAAACATGAAATTGAAACTATGTTCCTTACAGCAGAAGGAACAAATAAACAATCATTCAAACTTATAACATGCCCAGATGTCATTTTTAAGAAAAATGTCCCTATAGCTGAGGCAGCAACCATTGCTCCATTTCCCACTCTAAGAGACATTTCTCCTTGTTTAAGCCTTCTACTTCCTTTCAGATCCTGCATTGACATACAAATATGTGCGGTTGCAGCAGAATCTAAAATCCAAGAAGTAGATTGAATAATTGAAATATTAGTTTCAATAATGAGCATACCTTCACAAGGATTCTCTTTAGGCTTGACTTTCAAGCTGTTGAGGTAAGTTTTGCAATTCCTCTTCCAATGCCCATCCTTACCGCAATGGAAACATTTTCCCTTGTCATTGGGCTTATTAGCTTTCCCCTTCTTAATCCCACCTTTAGCCTTGGGTTGAAACTTTTTCTTTTTACCCTTTTTAGTTGAGGGTCCTTCTATAGCCATAACATCTTTTGGCTTCTTTATGCAAGTTTCAGCAGTATTAAGCATCTTTAGCAGTTCAGCAAGACTGCACTCAATTTTATTCATGTTAAAATTCATGATAAATTGAGAGAATGAGTCTGGCAAGGATTGTAGGATAAGATCGATAGCTAATTCCCCATCCATTGAGAAATTAAGAGCTTCCAGCTGCTCTATGTAATCAATCATTTTGAGTACATGCTCATTGACCGATCCTTCAGTCATTCTCATTCTAAACAGTTTCTTAGATATCTCATATCTAACTGTTCTGCTTTGTTCACTATACAACTCTTGTAGATGAAGTATCATGGAACTTGCATCAGGCATATTTTCATGTTGCCTTTGTAGCTCATTGGACATCGATGCCAATATATAGCTTTTAGCAGTGAGGTCATCATCTTGCCACTTCTGATAAGTGACACGTTCTTCCTCACTTGCTCCCTCAGGAATTTCATTTGGCTTAGGTGTATCAAGAACATAGCTAATTTTCTCATAATTAAGAACAATTCTTAAATTCCTTAACCAATCAACATAATTGGGTCCCGTCAAACGGTAGTTTTCCAGAATTCGTGCTAGCGGATTATTCATTATTAAATATTTCTGCAGAAAGTATAAATTAAATTATTAGCATTTTATTATAATCTATTTGATTTTGGTCTTTAAATCAAATAGTACCTCCCACTATTTTATCATTTCAATACACTCCCATATGTAAGAAACGGAAACTCTCATTGGTAAAAGTTTCTAGTAGGAATCGGATTCTCATTAGCATAAGTTTACCTCACCTAACAGTTCTTGGCTTACTTATTTTAATGAGTAGGTAACTCTTTACCAAATGCATCTCATGCATGTACCGATTATCCTTCGGCCTCTAAATCGTTAATACCTCACCTAACAGTTCTTGGTATAAATGATTTAGTTAAGTTTACCCTAATACCCTTGCACATTTTCAAAACATCTTACTAACCTCACCTAACAGTTCTTGGTAGCTTAATGTATGAATTATGCATCATCTTATGATATATGGTTTATTTTCAACATTTTAATGAATGAGTAGCCCATGTATCCATGTCGACTAGCCCAAGCATAAAATATTTTAAATATTCCATTGGTATTAGTAGGCCATGATGAATATTCTCAATATCCATCATTACAACTTAACAATAATTATTTTTATTTAATTAGGGAGTATTTGGGCATTATTATGGTCTCACTTTTTAGCATGTTATTCCATTTACAATATTCAAATATGTCTAAGCACCCTAATATACATCTCATGCATATTATAGACAAACCAACTAAGGATGATCATGGAATTTTCTAATAAAACCAATTTGAGCCAAAATTGGTTTTAAGGTCCACCTAGGTATCAAGCAAACAATAATGACTATGAGACATCTTATGCCTCAAATTATTACAAATATTGATTTCTATTTGAGAGGCCAAAATTACATTGAAAGTGCTGCAACGATCCATGAAGTCTTCTTGCTCCAATCGTCCAACGCACCGTAAATACGCCGTCCCTCCTTTGGCAATCATCTCACTTTGTAGTAATTACATATTTAGAAGAATTGGGGTACAAATCTCAGGGGTAATGGGATACAATCAGATCTTAATAGAAGGAGGAACATGCAAGTCCCTATTTAAAAATATTACAACCATTTAAGCCTTTAGAAATCGGCCAAATCAACAAATGAATCAATAGCTCATTCAATCATGCATATATTCAATCATCACATGACATAAATATATCTAGGTCTTTCCATGATCATCCTTCATGCTATTATAAATGGAAATAACATAAATCATGCTTCAAAAATTCGAAATTGAATGAAGATGGCTCTGATACCACTTGATGGACAACATTTGTCCATGAGGTTCCTAATAACGCAACTATTGCGCAGTAAAATTAAAACAGATGGCGGAAGCTCTAGAAACCTCGGATCGACTTCATTCAAAAACGAAAATCAAGAGGAAAGATTGAAGTTTAGTTACCTCACTTGCAGTTTCAAAAACGACTTCGTGAAGTAGGAGAAAACGACTGAACACAGCAAGCTCCGAACACTGTCCAGAAAAACAGCTCTGCACGAACAGCTTCTGTTTTGCCACGATCTGAGATCCTTTAAGCACCCCAATTGTGATGCCTCTAATCAGTCCACACTTAGAAATGTTCTAGGAGTTCAGAGGATTTGGAATCTCGAAATTTCATTAAGAAATGAGAGAGATAATGAAGAAACATGAGTGCTAGCTCATTTGATTCCATCCACCAAATAAAGCCCCATTATCTCTAATAATGGCACCAAACATTATCATGTGCTTAGACCCACCCACTTAACCATTATTTATTGAAATTGATCTCATCACTTCAATAAACTATTTAATCAAATAAATAAATAGCTAATATTAATTAATTTCGGAATTAATTATTTAACCCCATTTTGATCACATCAAATGGTTAAATGTGGGCTTCTCTTGTGACATGTTCTAATGCTTTCTCTTAATCCATATTGGATCCAATAAAAGCCCATAATTCTAAACCCAAAATTGGTCTAGAAGTCCATAATCATATATGAACCCGAACATGTCCAAAACGGTCATTTTACGTGCTCGACATTCCATAATGTTTAATTGAGGATTTATGAAATTTATTTTGTTCCTTAAACTATTTATGGAACATCTAAATTTCTATCTTAAATCATATTTAAGATGTATTTATATTTATATTCATTCTCAATGAATTATAATATAAATATTGATTTTCCTAAAATTAGGAAATCTAACTTCTCATTTTCTAGTAACTCCTTTTTCATTTCTATATTGTGTGTGACCTTTTAGGTTCTTAGTTATAAGGTAGTAGAACTATTTTAATGATAACTCTTTATTCATTAAATGATGCTAAACTCTTTAGTCATCAATTAGAACCTTTCTAATGACCTTAAGATGCATTGGTAATACGCTTTACCAATATTGATCATAAGGTTTCTACAAGTCATGAGTGACACCTAGCAGTATATCACGACTATCCAAATAACAAGAATTGTTGGATCTATAGAACCTATTCCATTGTATCTCTATGTCTTGGTCTCTTCATCATCCATGTCCAGAGAAAAGCACAGCTTATGGTTTATTATGTTAAGCAGTTGTGCTTTATCTCAAAATAAATATAAATGAACTTGGCATGTTAATATAATTTGAACTCCTTCAAATATATTTCACCTTGGCCAAGGATTTCTCATGCCAATTCATATTATCTCATAGGGACATCCTTTTTGTATATTACAAAGTGATGAATTCCATATTGGCCATCAACTTGTCTTCATACATAGCCAACCATGACAGCTATTGCTAGATCTCTTCCGTGATTAGGAATCAATCGTTATGCATTCACATATCAGAGATGTCTATGTATAAGACATCTGTTATGCCTCAGGTCTAAAGACCATTACTAAACATAGTGTCTGTAACAATGTATAATAAGCCATTAACACTCACGACCATATGGCTTACTATATTCGGTCAAGTTCAGTAAACTTGTTCTTTTAACAAGTACCTATGTGTTTGACTTGACATCTCATGTCAATGATATGAAACTCACCATCCATTTTAGTATCACATACCATAAAGGAGTCATAACACATACTAGTGTTTATAGGAATTTATAATGTCCAATCATAAATCCACCACTAGGAACTATTTAGAAGTATAGTACAAAGGATACACGTTTCATATTCTCGACATACTCGAGAATGTGTTCCTTAACTATTTTACTTCTTGGACTATATTCATTAAATTAATATATGAATATTGATAACTTTGCCATTTTATAAATATCAAAATGCTGTTCAAATACAATTATTCCCTAAACAATCAAATCACCATTCGATTGGCCTTTAGGGCATATTACTAACACATACACCTTCCTCGGAATGGGCCGAGACTTTGGCCACCCCCTCCCAGTGACAAAAGTAGGCCGCGCGCACAGCCGCACCCAAAAAAGAGCAGCCGAACCCCTTGGCGCCAAGTTCGTCCTGCGGCAAAATGCCCAAAAAGGGGGTGTGCTATAGCCTTTGGGCGTGGGGCCGGCAAAGTTCCTCCGCCTTCCTCGGAATGGGCCTAGACTTTGCCCACCCCCTCCCTTCACCAAAAATAGGCCGTGGGCACAGCCGCGCCCAAAAAAGAGCAGCCGAACCCGTGGCACCAAGTTTATCCGTCGGTAAAATGCCCAAAAAATGGGTGTGCTATAGCCTTTGGGCATGGGGCCGGCAAAGTTCTTCCCCCTCCCTCGGAATGGGCCGAGACTCTGCCCACCCCCTCCCCGCACCAAAAATAGGCCGCGGGCACAGCCGCGCCCAAAAAAGAGCAGCCGAAGCCCTTGGCGCCAAGTTCGTACTGCAGAAAAATGTCCAAAAATGGGGTGTGCAATAGCCTTTGGGCGTGGGGCCGGCAAAGTTCATCCGCCTTCCTCCGAATGGGCCGAAACTTTGGCCACCCCCTCGCCGCGCCAAAAATAGGCCACGGGCACAGCCGCGACCAAAAAATAGCAGCTGAACCCCTTGGCGCCAAATTCGTCCTGCGAAAAAATGCCCAAAAAAGGGGTGTGCTATAGCCTTGGTGCGTGATGCCGGCAAAGTTCGTCCGCCGGACTCGGAATGGGCCGAGACTTTGGCCACCCCCTCCCCGCGACCGAAATAGGCCGCGGGCACAGCCGCGCCCAAAAAAGAGCAGCCGAACACCTTGGCGCCAAGTTCGTCCTGCGGAAAAATGCCCAAAAAGGGGGTGGGCTATAGCCTTTGGACGTGGGGCTGCCGAAGTTCATCCGCCGAACTCAGAATGTGCCGAGACTTTGCCCACCCCATCCCCACGACAAAAATAGGCCGCGGACACAGCCGCGCCCAAAAAAGAGCAGCCGAACCCCTTGGTGCCTAGCTCGTCCTTTGGCAAAATGCCCAAAAAAGGGGTGGGCTATAGCCTTGGGGCGTGGGGCTGGCGAACTTCGTCCGCCTACCTCGGAATGGGCCGAGACTTACGCCACCCCCTCCCTGCGACAAAATTAGGCCGCGGGCACAGCCGCGCCCAAAAAAGTGCAGCCGAACCCCTTGGTACCAAGTTTGTCCTGCGGAAAAATGGCCAAAATGGGTGTGGGCTATAGCCTTGGGGCGTGGGGCCGGTAAAGTTCATCCGCCATCCTCGGAATGGGCCGAGACTTTGCGTGGGCTATAGCCCTGGGGCGTGGGGCCCGTGAACTTCGTCCGCCGGACTCGGAATAGGCCGAGACTAAGGCCACCCCCTCCCCGCGACAAAAATAGGCCGCGGGCACAGCCGCGTCAAAAAAAATGCAGCCGAACCCCTTGGCGCCAAGTTAGTCCTGCAGAAAAATGCCCAAAAAAGGGGTGTGCTATAGCCTTGGGGCGTGGGGCTGCCGAAGTTCATCCGACGGACTCGGAATGTGCCGAGACTTTGCCCACCCCATCCCCACGACAAAAATAGGCAGCGGGCACAGCCGCGCCCAAAAAAGAGCAGCCGAACCCCTTGGTGCCTAGCTCGTCCTTTGGCAAAATGCCCAAAAAACGGGTGTGCTATAGCCTTTGGGCGTCGGCCAGCAAAGTTCATCCGCCTTACTCAGAATGGGCCGAGACTTTGCCCATCCGCACCCCGCGCCAAAAATAGGCCGCGGGCACAGCCGCTTCCAAAAAATAGCAGCCGAACCCCTTGGCGCCTGGTTCGTCCTCCGGAAAAATGCCCAAAAAGGGGGTGGGCAATAGCCTAGGGGTGTGGGGCTGGCGAACCCTCCCCGCGACAAAAATAGGCCGTGGGCACAGCCGCGCCCAAAAAAGAGCAGCCGAACCCCTTGGCGCCAAGTTCCTCCTGCAGAAAAATGCCCAAAAAAGGGGTGGGCTATAGCCTTGGGGCGGGGGGCTGCCGAAGTTCGTCCGCCGGACTCGGAATGGGCGAGACTTTGCCCACCCCCTCCCCGCGACAAAAATAGGCTGCGGGGACAGCCACGGCCAAAAAAGAGCAGCCGAACCCCTTGGCGACAAGTTCGTCCGGCAGAAAAATGCCCAAAAAAGGGGTGGGCTATAGCCTTGGGGCGTGGGGCTTGCGAACTTCGTCCGCCGGACTCATAATGTGCTGAGACTTTGCCCACCCCCTCCCCGCGACAAAAATAGGCTGTGGGCATAGCCGCGCCCAAAAAAGAGCAGCCGAACCCCTTGGCGCCAAGTTCGTCCTGCGGAAAAATTCCCAAAAAAGGGGTGTGCTATAGCCTTTGGGCGTGGGCCCGGCAAAGTTCATCCGCCTTCCACGGAATGGGCCGAGACTTTGCCCACCCCCTCCCCGCACCAAAAATAGGCCGCGGGCACAGCCGCGCCCAAAAAAGAGCAGCCGAACCCCTTGGCGCCAAGTTCGTCCTGCGGAAAAATTCCCAAAAAAGGGGTGTGCTATAGCCTTTGGGCGTGGGGCCGGCAAAGTTCATCCGCCTTCCACGGAATGGGCCGAGACTTTGCCCACCCCCTCCCCGCACCAAAAATAGGCCGCGGGCACAGCCGCGCCCAAAAAAGAGCAGCCGAACCCTTGGCGCCAAGTTCGTCCTGCGGAAAAATGCCCAAAAAAGGGGTGTGCTATAGCCTTTGGGCGTGGGGCCGGCAAAGTTCATCCGCCTTCGTCGGAATGGGCCGAGACTTTGCCCACCCCCTCCCCACGCCAAAAATAGGCCGTGGGCACAGCCGCGCCCAAAAAAGAGCAGCCGAACCCCTTGGCGCCAAGTTCGTCCTGCGGAACAATTCCCAAAAAAGGGGTGTGCTATAGCCTTTGGGCGTGGGCCCGGAAAAGTTCATCCGCCTTCCGCGGAATGGGCCGAGACTTTGCCCACCCCCTCCCCGCACCAAAAATAGGCCGCGGGCACAGCCGCGCCCAAAAAAGAGCAGCCGAACCCCTTGGCGCCAAGTTCGTCCTGCGGAAAAATTCCCAAAAAAGGGGTGTGCTATAGCCTTTGGGCGTGGGGCCGGCAAAGTTCATCCGCCTTCCACGGAATGGGCCGAGACTTTGCCCACCCCCTCCCCGCACCAAAAATAGGCCGCGGGCACAGCCGCGCCCAAAAAAGAGCATCCGAACCCCTTGGCGCCAAGTTCGTCCTGCGGCAAAATGCCCAAAAAGGGGGTGTGCTATAGCCTTTGGGCGTGGGGCCGGCAAAGTTCCTCCGCCTTCCTCGGAATGGGCCTAGACTTTGCCCACCCCCTCCCTTCACCAAAAATAGGCCGTGGGCACAGCCGCGCCCAAAAAAGAGCAGCCGAACCCGTGGCACCAAGTTTATCCGTCGGCAAAATGCCCAAAAAATGGGTGTGCTATAGCCTTTGGGCATGGGGCCGGAAAAGTTCTTCCCCCTCCCTCGGAATGGGCCGAGACTCTGCCCACCCCCTCCCCGCACCAAAAATAGGCCGCGGGCACAGCCGCGCCCAAAAAAGAGCAGCCGAACCCCTTGGCGCCAAGTTCGTCCTGCGGAAAAATGCCCAAAAAGGGGGTGGTCTATAGCCTTTGGGCGTGGGGCCGGCTAACTTCGTCCGACTTCCTCGGAATGCGCCGAGACTTTGGCCACCGCCTCCCCGTGACAAACATAGGCCGCGGGCACAGCCGCGCCCAAAAAAGAGCAGCCGAACCCCTTGGCGCCAAGTTCGTCCTGCGGAACAATTCCCAAAAAAGGGGTGTGCTACAGCCTTTGGGCGTGGGCCCGGCAAAGTTCATCCGCCTTCCATGGAATGGGCCGAGACTTTGCCCACCCCCTCCCAGCACCAAAAATAGGCCGCGGGCACAGCCGCGCCCAAAAAAGAGCAGCCGAACCCTTGGCGCCAAGTTCGTCCTGCGGAAAAATGCCCAAAAAAGGGGTGTGCTATAGCCTTTGGGCGTGGGGCCGGCAAAGTTCATCCGCCTTCCTCGGAATGGGCCGAGACTTTGCCCACCCCCTCCCCACGCCAAAAATAGGCCGTGGGCACAGCCGCGCCCAAAAAAGAGCAGCCGAACCCCTTGGTGCCAAGTTCGTCTTGCGGCCAAATGCCCAAAAAATGGGTGTGCTATAGCCTTTGGGCGTGGCCCGGCAAAGTTCATCCGCCTTCCACGGAATGGGCCGAGACTTTGGCCACCCCCTCCCCGCACCAAAAATAGGCCGCGAGCATAGCCGCGCCCAAAAAAGAGCAGCCGAACCCCTTGGCGCCAAGTTCGTCCTGCGGAAAAATTCCCAAAAAAGGGGTGTGCTATAGCCTTTGGGCGTGGGGCCGGCAAAGTTCATCCGCCTTCCACGGAATGGGCCGAGACTTTGCCCACCCCCTCCCCGCACCAAAAATAGGCCGCGGGCACAGCCGCGCCAAAAAAAGAGCAGCCGAACCCTTGGCGCCAAGTTCGTCCTGCGGAAAAATGCCCAAAAAAGGGGTGTGCTATAGCCTTTGGGCGTGGGGCCGGCAAAGTTCATCCGCCTTCCTCGGAATGGGCTGAGACTTTGCCCACCCCCTGCCCACGCCAAAAATAGGCCGCGGGCACAGCCGCCCCTAAAAAAGAGCGGCCGAACCCCTTGGCGCCAAGTTCGTCCTGCGGAAAAATGCCCAAAAAGGGGGTGGGCTATAGCCTTTGGGCGTGGGGCTGGCGAACTTCGTCCGCCGGACTCGGAATAGGCCGAGACTTTGGCCACCCCCTCCCCGCGACAAAAATAGACTGCGGGCACAGCCGCGCCCAAAAAAGAGCAGCCGAACCCCTTGGTGCCATGTTCGTCCAGCGGAAAAATGCCCAAAAAGGGGTGGGCTATAACGTTGGGGCGTGGGGCTGGCAAACTTCGTCCGCCTTCCACAGAATGGGCCGAAACTTTGCCCACCCCCTCACCGTCACAAAAATAAGCCGCGGGCACAGCCGCGCCCAAAAAATAGCAGCCGAACCCCTTGGCGCCAGGTTCGTCCTCCGGAAAAATGCCCAAAAAGGCGGTGGGCTATAGCCTATGGGCGTGAGGCTGGCGAACCCTCCCCTTGACAAAAATAGGCTGTGGACACAGCCGCACCCAAAAAAGAGCAGCCGAACCCCTTGGCGCCAAGTTCGTCCTGCGGAAAAATGCCCAAAAAAGGGGTGTGCAATAGCCTTGGGGCGTGGGGCTGCCGAAGTTCGTCCGCCGGACTCGTAATGTGCAGAGACTTTTCCCACCTCCTCCCCGTGATAAAAATAGGCTGCGGGCACAGTCGCGCCCAAAAAAGAGCAGCCGAGCCCCTTGGCCCCAAGTTCGTCCTGCGAAAAAATGCCCAAAAAAGGGGTGTGCTTTAGCCTTTGGGCGTGGGGCCGGCGAACTTCGTCCTCCTTTCTCGGAATGGGTCGAGACTTTGCCCACCCCCTCCCCGTGACAAAAATAGGCCACGGGCACAGCCGCGCCCAAAAAAGAGCAGCCGAACCCTTGGCACCAAGTTAATCCGTCGGCAAAATGCCCAAAAAATGGGTGTGCTATAGCCTTTGGGCATGGGACCGGCAAAGTTCTTCCCCCTCCCTCGGAATGGGCCGAGACTCTGCCCACCCCCACCCCGCACCAAAAATAGGCCGCGGGCACAGCCGCGCTCAAAAAAGAGCAGCCGAACCCCTTGGCGCCAAGTTCGTCCTGCGGAAAAATGCCCAAAAAAGGGGTGTGCAATAGCCTTGGGGCGTGGGGCTGCCGAAGTTCGTCCGCCGGACTCGGAATGTGCAGAGACTTTTCCCACCTCCTCCCCGTGATAAAAATAGGCTGCGGGCACAGCCGCGCCCAAAAAAGAGCAGCCGAGCCCCTTGGCCCCAAGTTCGTCCTGCGAAAAAATGCCCAAAAAAGGGGTGTGCTATAGCCTTTGGGCGTGGGGCCGGCAAAGTTCATCCGCCTTCCTCGGAATGGGCTGAGACTTTGCCCACCCCCTCCCCACGCCAAAAATAGGCCGCGGGCACAGCCGCCCCCAAAAAAGAGCGGCCGAACCCCTTGGCGCCAAGTTCGTCCTGCGGAAAAATGCCCAAAAAGGGGGTGGGCTATAGCCTTTGGGCGTGGGGCTGGCGAACTTCGTCCGCCGGACTCGGAATAGGCCGAGACTTTGGCCACCCCCTCCCCGCGACAAAAATAGGCTGCGGGCACAGCCGCGCCCAAAAAAGAGCAGCCGAACCCCTTGGTGCCATGTTCGTCCAGCGGAAAAATGCCCAAAAAGGGGTGGGCTATAGCGTTGGGGCGTGGGGCTGGCAAACTTCGTCCGCCTTCCACAGAATGGGCCGAAACTTTGCCCACCCCCTCACCATCACAAAAATAAGCCGCGGGCACAGCCGCGCCCAAAAAATAGCAGCCGAACCCCTTGGCGCCAGGTTCGTCCTCCGGAAAAATGCCCAAAAATGCGGTGGGCTATAGCCTATGGGCGTGAGGCTGGCGAACCCTCCCCGTGACAAAAATAGGCCGTGGACACAGCCGCACCCAAAAAAGAGCAGCCGAACCCCTTGGCGCCAAGTTCGTCCTGCGGAAAAATGCCCAAAAAAGGGGTGTGCAATAGCCTTGGGGCGTGGGGCTGCCGAAGTTCGTCCGCCGGACTCGGAATGTGCAGAGACTTTTCCCACCTCCTCCCCGTGATAAAAATAGGCTGCGGGCACAGCCGCGCCCAAAAAAGAGCAGCCGAGCCCCTTGGCCCCAAGTTCGTCCTGCGAAAAAATGCCCAAAAAAGGGGTGTGCTTTAGCCTTTGGGCGTGGGGCCGGCGAACTTCGTCCTCCTTTCTCGGAATGGGTCGAGACTTTGCCCACCCCCTCCCCGTGACAAAAATAGGCCACGGGCACAGCCGCGCCCAAAAAAGAGCAGCCGAACCCTTGGCACCAAGTTTATCCGTCGGCAAAATGCCCAAAAAATGGGTGTGCTATAGCCTTTGGGCATGGGACCGGCAAAGTTCTTCCCCCTCCCTCGGAATGGGCCGAGACTCTGCCCACCCCCACCCCGCACCAAAAATAGGCCGCGGGCACAGCCGCGCTCAAAAAAGAGTAGCCGAACCCCTTGGCGCCAAGTTCGTCCTGCGGAAAAATGCCCAAAAAGGGGTGGTCTATAGCCTTTGGGCGTGGGGCCGGCGAACTTCGTCCGACTTCCTCGGAATGGGCCGAGACTTTGGCCACCGCCTCCCCGTGACAAAAATAGGCCGCGGGCACAGCCGCGCCCAAAAAAGAGCAGCCGAACCCCTTGGCGCCAAGTTCGTCCTGCGGAAAAATTCCCAAAAAAGGGGTGTGCTATAGCCTTTGGGCGTGGGGCCGGCAAAGTTCATCCGCCTTCCTCAGAACGGGCCGAGACTTTGCCCACCCCCTCCCCGCACCAAAAATAGGCTGCGGGCACAGCCGCGCCCAAAAAAGAGCAGCCGAACCCCTTGGTGCCATGTTCGTCCAGCGGAAAAATGCCCAAAAAGGGGTGGGCCATAGCCTATGGGCGTGCGGCTGGTGAACCCTCCCCGCGACAAAAATAAGCCGTGGACACAGCCGCACCCAAAAAAGAGCAGCCGAACCCCTTGGCGCCAAGTTCGTCCTGCGGAATAATGCCCAAAAAAGGGGTGGGCTATAGCCTTGGGGCGTGGGGCTGCCGAAGTTCGTCCGCCGGAATCGGAATGGGCCGAGACTTTGCCCAACCCCTCCCCGTGACAAAAATAGGCCGCGGGCACAGCCACGTCCAAAAAAGAGCAGCCGAACCCCTTGGCGACAAGTTCGTCCTGCCGAAAAATGCCCAAAAAAGGGGTGTGCAATAGCCTTGGGGCGTGGGGCTGCCGAAGTTCGTCCGCCAGACTCGGAATGTGCAGAGACTTTTCCCACCTCCTCCCCGTGACTAAAATAGGCTGCGGGCACAGCCGCGACCAAAAAAGAGCAGCCGAGCCCCTTGGCGCCAAGTTCGTCCTGCGAAAAAATGCCCAAAAAAGGGGTGTGCTTTAGCCTTTGGGCGTGGGGCCGGCGAACTTCGTCCTCCTTTCTCGGAATGGGTCGAGACTTTGCCCACCCCCTCCCTGTGACAAAAATAGGCCACGGGCACAGCCGCGCCCAAAAAAGAGCAGCCGAACCCTTGGCACCAAGTTTATCCGTCGGCAAAATGCCCAAAAAATGGGTGTGCTATAGCCTTTGGGCATGGGACCGGCAAAGTTCTTCCCCCTCCCTCGGAATGGGCCGAGACTCTGCCCACCCCCTCCCCGCACCAAAAATAGGCCGCGGGCACAGCCGCGCCCAAAAAAGAGCAGCCGAACCCCTTGGCGCCAAGTTCGTCCTGCGGAAAAATGCCCAAAAAGGGGTGGTCTATAGCCTTTGGGCGTGGGGCCGGCGAACTTCGTCCGACTTCGTCAGAATGGGCCGAGACTTTGGCCACCGCCTCCCCGTGACAAAAATAGGCCGCCGGCACAGCCGCGCCCAAAAAAGAGCAGCCGAACCCCTTGGCGCCAAGTTCGTCCTGCGGAAAAATTCCCAAAAAAGGGGTGTGCTATAGCCTTTGGGCGTGGGGCCGGCAAATTTCATCCGCCTTCCTCAGAACGGGCCGAGACTTTGCCCACCCCCTCCCCGCACCAAAAATAGGCTGCGGGCACAGCCGCGCCCAAAAAAGAGCAGCCGAACCCCTTGGTGCCATGTTCGTCCAGCGGAAAAATGCCCAAAAAGGGGTGGGCTATAGCCTTGGGGCGTGGGGCGGGCGAACTTCGTCCGGCGGACGCGGAATGGGCCGAGACTTGGCCCACCCCCCTCCCCATGACAAAAATAAGCCGCGGGCACAGCCGCACCCAAAAAAGTGCGGCCGATCCCCGTGGCGCCAAGTTCGTCCTGCGAAAAAATGCGCAAAAAAGGGGTGTGCTATTGCCTTTGGACGTGGGACCGGCGAACTTCGTCCGCCTTCCTTGGAATGGGCCGAGACTTTGGTCACCCCCTCCCAACGACAAAAATAGGCCGCGGGCACAGCTGCGCCCAAAAAAGAGCAGCCGAACACCTTGGCGCCAATTTCGTCCTGCGGAAATATGCCCAAAAAGGGGATGGGCTATAGCCTTGGGGCGTGGGGCTAGCGAACTTCGTCCGCCGAACTCGGAATGGGCCGACGCTTTGCCTACACCCTCCCCGCGACAAAAATAGGCCGCAGGCACAGCCGCGCCCAAAAAAGAGCAGCTAAACCCCTTGGCGCCAAGTTCATCATGCGGAAAAATGCCCAAAAAAGGGGTGGGCTATATCCTTGGGGCGTCGGCCTGGCGCACTTCGTCCGCCGGACTCGGAATGGGCCGATACTTTGCCCACCCCCTCCCCACGACAAACATAGGCTGCGGGCACCGCCACGCCCAAAAAAGAGCAGCCGAACCCCTTGGCGCCAAGTTCGTCCTGCGGAAAAATGCACAAAAAATGGGTGCGCTATAGCCTTGGTGCGTGATGCCGGCAAAGTTCGTCCGCCGGACTCGGAATGGGCCGAGACTTTCCCCACCCCGTCCCCGCGACCGAAATAGGCCGCGGGCACAGCCGCGCCCAAAAAAGAGCAGCCGAACACCTTGGCACCAAGTTCGTCCTGCGGAAAAATGCCCAAAAAAGGGGTGGGCTATAGCCTTGGGGCGTGAGGCTTGCGAACTTCGTCCTCCTTTCTCGGAATGGGTTGAGACTTTGCCCACCCCCTCCCCGTGACAAAAATAGGCCACGGGCACAGCCGCGCCCAAAAAAGGGCAGCCGAACCCGTGGCACCTAGTTTATCCGTCGGCAAAATGCCCAAAAAATGGGTGTGCTATAGCCTTTGGGCATGGGGCTGGCAAAGTTCTTCCCCCTCCCTCGGAATGGGCCGAGACTCTGCCCACCCCCTCCCCGCACCAAAAATAGGCCGCGGGCACAGCCGCACCCAAAAAAGAGCAGCCGAACCCCTTGGCGCCAAGTTCGTCCTGCGGAAAAATGCCCAAAAAAGGGGTGGGCTATAGCCTTGGGGCGTGGGGCTGGCGAACTTCGTCCTCCTTTCTCGGAATGGGTTGAGACTTTGCCCACCCCCCTCCCCGTGACAAAAATAGGCCGCGGGCACAGCCGCGCCCAAAAAAGAGCAGCCGAACCCCTTCGCGCCAAGTTCGTCCTGCGGAAAAATTCCCAAAAAAGGGGTGTGCTATAGCCTTTGGTCGTGGGGCCGGCAAAGTTCATCCGCCTTCCTCGGAATGGGCCGAGACTTTGCCCAACCCCTGCCCACGCCAAAAATAGGCCGCGGGCACCGCCGCGCCCAAAAAAGAGCAGCCGAACCCCTTGGCGCCAAGTTCGTCCTGCGGAAAAATGCACAAAAAATGGGTGCGCTATAGCCTTGGTGCGTGATGCCGGCAAAGTTCGTCCGCCGGACTCGGAATGGGCCGAGACTTTCCCCACCCCGTCCCCGCGACCGAAATAGGCCGCGGGCACAGCCGCGCCCAAAAAAGAGCAGCCGAACACCTTGGCACCAAGTTCGTCCTGCGGAAAAATGCCCAAAAAAAGGGGTGGGCTATAGCCTTGGGGCGTGGGGCTTGCGAACTTCGTCCTCCTTTCTCGGAATGGGTTGAGACTTTGCCCACCCCCTCCCCGTGACAAAAATAGGCCACGGGCACAGCCGCGCCCAAAAAAGGGCAGCCGAACCCGTGGCACCTAGTTTATCCGTCGGCAAAATGCCCAAAAAATGGGTGTGCTATAGCCTTTGGGCATGGGGCCGGCAAAGTTCTTCCCCCTCCCTCGGAATGGGCCGAGACTCTGCCCACCCCCCTCCCCGCACCAAAAATAGGCCGCGGGCACAGCCGCGCCCAAAAAAGAGCAGCCGAAACCCTTGGTGCCATGTTCGTCCAGCGGAAAAATGCCCAAAAAGGGGTGGGCTATAGCCTTGGGGCGTGGGGCTGGCAAACTTCGTCCGCCTTCCACAGAATGGGCCGAAACTTTGCCCACGCCCTCACCGCAACAAAAATAGGCCGCGGGCACAGCCGCGCCCAAAAAATAGCAGCTGAACCCCTTGGCGCCAGGTTCGTCCTCCGGAAAAATGCCCAAAAAGGCGGTGGGCTATAGCCTATGGGCGTGCGGCTGGCGAAGTTCGTCCGCCGGAATCGGAATGGGCCGACACTTTGCCCACCCCCTCCCCGCGACAAAAATAGGCCGCGGGCACAGCCACGCCCAAAAAAGAGCAGCCGAACCCCTTGGCGACAAGTTCATCCTGCAGAAAAAAGCCCAAAAAAGGGGTGGGCTATAGCCTTGGGGCGTGGGGCTTGCGAACTTCATCCGCCGGACTCGGAATGTGCCGAGACTTTGCCCACCCCCTCCCCGCGACAAAAATAGGCCGTGGGCACAGCCGCGCCAAAAAAAGAGCAGCCGAACCCCTTGGCGCCAGGTTCGTCCTCCGGGAAAATGCTCAAAAAGGGGGTGGGCTATAGGCTTGGGGCGTGGGGCTGGCGAACTACGTCCGCCTTCCTCGGAATGGGCCGAGACTTTGCCCACCCCCTCCCCGGGACAAAAATAGGCCGCGGGCACAGCCGCGCCCAAAAAAGAGCAGCCGACCCCTTGGCGCCATGTTCGTCCTGCGGAAAAATGCCCAAAAAAGGGGTGGGCTATAGCCTTGGGGCGTGGGGTGGCTGAAGTTCATCCGCCGGACTCGGAAAGGGCCGAGACTTTGCCCACCACCTCCCCGCGATGAAAATAGGCCGCGGGCACAGCCGCGAGCAAAAAAGAGCAGTCGAACCCCTTGGCGCCAAGTTCGTCCTGCGGAAAAATGCCCAAAAAAGGGGTGTGCAATAGCCTTGGGGCGTGGGGCTGCCGAAGTTCGTCCGCCGGACTCGGAATGTGCAGAGACTTTTCCCACCTCCTCCCCGTGACAAAAATAGGCTGCGGGCACAGCCGCGCCCAAAAAAGAGCAGCCGAGCCCGTTGGCGCCAAGTTCGTCCTGCGAAAAAATGCCCAAAAAAGGGGTGTGCTTTAGCCTTTGGGCGTGGGGCCGGCGACCTTCGTCCTCCTTCCTCGGAATGGGTCGAGACTTTGCCCACCCCCTCCCCATGAAAAAAATAGGCCGCGGGCACAGCCGCGCCCAAAAAAGAGCAGCCGAACCCTTGGCACCAAGTTTATCCGTCGGCAAAATGCCCAAAAAATGGGTGTGCTATAGCCTTTGGGCATGGGACCGGCAAAGTTCTTCCCCCTCCCTCGGAATGGGCCGAGACTCTGCCCACCCCCCTCCCCGCACCAAAAATAGGCCGCGGGCACAGCCGCGCCCAAAAAAGAGCAGCCGAACCCCTTGGTGCCAAGTTCGTCCTGCGGAAAAATGCCCAAAAAGGGGTGGTCTATAGCCTTTGGGCGTGGGGCCGGCGAACTTCGTCCAACTTCCTCGGAATGGGCCGAGACTTTGGCGACCGCCTCCCCGTGACAAAAATAGGCCGCGGGCACAGCCGCGCCCAAAAAAGAGCAGCCGAACCCCTTGGCGCCAAGTTCGTCCTGCGGAAAAATTCCCAAAAAAGGGGTGTGCTATAGCCTTTGGGCGTGGGGCCGGCAAAGTTCATCCGCCTACCTCGGAACGGGCCGAGCCTTTGCCCACCCCCTCCCCGCACCAAAAATAGGCCGCGGGCACAGCTGCGCCCAAAAAAGAGCAGCCGAACCCTTGGCGCCAAGTTCGTCCTGCGGAAAAATGCCAAAAAAAGGGGTGTGCTATAGCCTTTGGGCGTGGGGCCGGCGAACTTCGTCCAACTTCCTCGGAATGGGCCGAGACTTTGGCGACCGCCTCCCCGTGACAAAAATAGGCCGCGGGCACAGCCGCGCCCAAAAAAGAGCAGCTGAACCCCTTCGCGCCAAGTTCGTCCTGCGGAAAAATTCCCAAAAAAGGGGTGTGCTATAGCCTTTGGTCGTGGGGCCGGCAAAGTTCATCCGCCTTCCTCGGAATGGGCCGAGACTTTGGCCAACCCCTGCCCACGCCAAAAATAGGCCGCGGGCACCGCCGCGCCCAAAAAAGAGCAGCCGAACCCCTTGGCGCCAAGTTCGTCCTGCGGAAAAATGCACAAAAAATGGGTGCGCTATAGCCTTGGTGCGTGATGCCGGCAAAGTTCGTCCGCCGGACTCGGAATGGGCCGAGACTTTCCCCACCCCGTCCCCGCGACCGAAATAGGCCGCGGGCACAGCCGCGCCCAAAAAAGAGCAGCCGAACACCTTGGCACCAAGTTCGTCCTGCGGAAAAATGCCCAAAAAAGGGGTGGGCTATAGCCTTGGGGCGTGGGGCTTGCGAACTTCGTCCTCCTTTCTCAGAATGGGCCGAGACTTTGCCCACCCCCTCCCCATGCCAAAAATAGGCCGCGGGCACAGCCGCGCCAAAAAAAGAGCGGCCGAACCCCTTGGCGCCAAGTTCGTCCTGCGGAAAAATGCCCAAAAAGGGGGTGGGCTATAGCCTTTGGGCGTGGGGCTGGCGAACTTCGTCCGCCGGACTCGGAATAGGCCGAGACTTTGGCCGACCCCTCCCCATGACAAAAATAGGCTGCGGGCACCGCCGCGCCCAAAAAAGAGCAGCCGAACCCCTTGGTGCCATGTTCGTCCAGCGGAAAAATGCCCAAAAAAGGGGGTGGGCTATAGCCTCGGGGCGTGGGGCTAGCGAACTTCGTCCGCCTGCCTCGGAATGGGCCGAGGCTTTGAAAACCCCCTCCCCGCGACAAAAATAGGCCGCGGGCACAGCCGCGCCAAAAAAAGAGCAGATGAACCCCTTGGCGCCAAGTTCGTCCTGCGGAAAAATGCCCAAAAAAGGGGTGGGCTATAGCCTTGGGGCGTGGGCCTTGCGAACTTCGTCCGCCGGACTCGGAATGTGCTGACACTTTGCCCACCCCCTCCCCGGGACAAAAATAGGCCGCGGGCACAGCCGCGCCCAAAAAAGAGCAGCCGACCC